>JANHGB010043303.1:16321-84496 GCA_026283785.1 Coracopsis vasa | reverse complement strand
TCCTAGAAAGCACTTCATAGATCAGTAAGAAAATGGGGTGCATGAGGTGTAACATATTTCAGTGAGTGAAATATACTCCACTATGTTTGTGTAACAGTGGTGAAATGTGAATTTATTTAAACAGTACCTGGATTTGTTCCACAAGTGATCTGACACAAAGTAATTCTTCAAAGCCAGCATGTTTTTAAGAGAGCTTTCCTATTGCTGCTAGTAAGCCAGAACCTTGGAGCTGTGAGAACCTGAATGTGCCTGAATCTTTCTTCACTCCTGCAGTTTTCATGGCTCTACATATTTTCTCATAGAAACAACCTCTAGTTCCACTTTCATGAACCTTTCTTTGCTTTTCCACTGCCTTATTGTTTTCCATTTCTATTGTCCCCTCTCTCCTAAGATTCTCCTTTAGGATTTTTAAATGCTTTTCTACTTCTGTCCCTAAAATACTGTAGCTTCATGTCTGCCCTTTTCGAGGGAACATTACGCAGAAAGACAAATCAGTTTTGACTCAGCGTTTTTCTTTATAAAGACAGTTTGGATAGGCCTCTTAATGGTCTTCAGTAAAGGGTTGTGTATGTCTGTACAGAATAGTAAGGATTTAAAAAAGAGAGTGCTTCAATAAGAGTACAGAAATTCCATCAAGTTCAGATTAGATCTAACATTTAGATTTCAAAATGAAGAATTTTGCATAAGTCACCATTCTTATCCAGTCTGGCTTTTATTCATCAGAGTGTTTCACCTCTGTGTATGTCCTACTGGCTTTGATAACGCACACTGCAAATGAAACAAGGAAGGAAAAAAACAGTACAAAATAAGAGACAAAGACTTTATGCATTACTAGTTCTGGACACCCAGTTTCAAGGTAGTTTAACCTGATGTGGTGGGATGACCTTGGCTGGACACCAGGTGCCCTCCAAGCTTCTCTATCACTCCTCAGCTGGACAGGGGGAGAAAAATACAATGCAAGGCTGGTTGGTTGCTATAAGTACAGTGTTGTTTGTCTCATATTCTCACTCTCTCCCAGCTGCTGCTGCTGACAGCAGTTTTCCCCCTTCTTAAGTATGTTATCCCAGAGGCCCTACCAGCACCACTGATGGGCTCAACCTTGGCCAGCTGTCTTTGGAGCTGGCTAGCATTGGCTCTCTCAGACACGGGGGAAGCTTCCAGCAGCTTCTCACACACGCCACCACAGTAGCCCCCCCCACCTAAATCTTGCCACGCAAACCCAACACACGTGGTTAACTTCCCATATGCAGAAAACCGGTTACTGCTATAATCAGTGCCTTAGAGAATCTGGCAGGGAAGATGAAGCCAACGCTATTCTCCTTATGTAGTCCAGATAAGTGAAAGACAAGGGAGGAGGAGGATGTGTTTTTTTGTCCAACACAGTCAGAAGTGAGTATATCTTACTGGCAGAAAACTGTTTCCTTCACTCACTCTGTGAAACAGACCCTATCTATGAAAAGAAAATATTGATAAAAGGTGATACTTTTTTGTTTGTTTCCTTCCTTTTCAATTTTTTCTTTCTTTTCTTTTTTTTCTTTTGAGCTTCCTTTTTTCTCCTCTGGTCCCTAGCTAAGTTATGCCATTTCAGGCTACAGCACTATTTGATTATTATCAGATTTGCCCCTAGACATCTCCAGCAAAAGCCTTTTTTTTTTCCCAGCTAGTGGCATTGGCATGATAAGCTTCAAAGGGCTATTTTAAGTTTCTGCAGAGAAGCTCTTCTGGCCTCTGGGCTTCTTTTGTCACAGGCAAGAAGATCTGGGTCTTTTAGTACTTGTGCAGCCTCACAGGAATGAGTCCTTGCCATGGAGGTTTCCATTTTGGAGCACTCAAATGAGCTGGAACCATAGTGGTTGATATGCAATCATGCTAATGTGGAGCACAAGATCTATCATAGGCAAGACTAATTGAATGGTTCAGGCTGTCACCTTTGATTTTCCACATGCTTCAAATCTCAGACCCACACAGAGGAGCAGAAATCACAGCTTAATGCAAAACAATACAGATCAGGGAGTAGGTATCCAGAAAGAGTGTCATTACATCAGGGAATGAATTACATCACGAATTACATCAGTAATTACTGAAGGGAAAAATAATTACTGAGGCTGGCAGAAAGCTAAAGTTAACTTTTAATTTTGAATTTTAATCTATGAAATTATTTATTTTTTTAAATGAGAGACTAATTTTTCCTGGATTTTACTACCTCTGGAGACAAAGCTGAACACTAAAAGGCCATAAAGAATTGTGAGAAGTTCTCCAACTTCATTTCTGTCAAATAACCTTCATTTGCTCATTGTCCTGAGGTTGTCAATAGATGTTTTCTGTTTCAGTGTAGTTTCCTTCAGAACATTTGTTGTTGTGTTTGTATGACCCTTCAGTAACCATGTCTGCTTCTGTGAGTGCACACAAAGGGAAACTCTACCCATGCTTCAAGTTGGCCAAAAGTGAATTTGGGGGTGAGGAGTTGTAAAGTGCAGTTAATATCATGCTGTGTTTGAGTTTATAGGCCTGTTGGAGACAAAGCACTATAGATTCTGAATTGGATTTACTTCCCGCTAGGCTGGGTAGAGTGTGGTGTTCAGTCCTTGTCTCTGTGGGTGCATGCGTACACATAGGTATGCCTGATGCAGGAAGTGCTGTGTTCAGCCTTACCCCGAAGAGCAGTCAGATTTATTCTTCTCATTGCAAGGCTGTTAGTCTGACTCTGCTCATGTTTCCCAATCTTTGTCACAGCCAAGTGCAAAACAGGAGGCAGGTTTCAATCCAGTCCATCATGGACTTTCCACACCAGGGATGTGATTTACTCGCATGCTTGCTTATGCAAGCCAGAGTAGCAGAGAGACAGGAGGGATGCTGCTAGAGCATGTTAGATCCATCAGAACTGGAAAAGAGTTTAAATTACTCTCTACCACTCTGAGGAGCTCCAGTCACCTGCCCAGCCTCCTCCCAGCAAGGCACCTCTGTTTGTACCAGCAAAGACTGGATGAAGGAGTATATGAAGCCCATTTCCACCAGCTCACTGAACTTATAGTCTAGTCTTGATAGGGAGACTCAGGCAGGTGAACTAAAACTTGCCTGCTTTATTCTGGAAGGAAATTAAATATGTAAAGTAAGGGTACCTGGCTTTGTTATGCAAACAGTCAGAAGCAGATCCTGAACAGGCAAGTTTAGGAAGTTGCTGTTATATACAATCAACAGAAGCAAAAGAAACTATGTTAGTCCAATGCTCTGACTTAATTTTTATATGAGCCAAGGTAGCAGCAGATGTATCTGTGGTCAAATCATGACTTTTTTAAAATTATGGTTCCTCATAATGCTCAGTATCTGTTGGAAGCAAAAGCAGAAATAAACCAAAGCAGTGATAAAGACAAGGGGTTTTAGCAAGTCTGATACTGCCTGTCTTGCAATAATATGCGAATGCTGTCTGTATATCCTAATATGATAGGGAGCCATATAGAATATAAAATCTTCTGGTTTGGTATCCTTTGGACAGTTTTACACATCTGTTAAATGATGAAGCACAAACCCACCTTTTTAAAAATTGAACTCTATTAAATTGGGAGGAAGATGCTACAGATCAAATGAAGCAAATGGAGAAAGGGCAGCAAAGTGTTCATATTGCTTTGGGCTTTCTGATCACAGGCAAACAAAGGCATCTAACAAAAACTCTTTACAATTTGTGTCAGATGCCATATTTTAAACATGACAGAAAAAGTTCATGGGTGTGCTGAAAATGCCAGTCCCCAAAAGAATGTCCTGCAGCAGATAGAGGATGTAAAGGCTAAAAGTCTGCGTGTACAGACGCTGTAAAAGGACTGTGTTTAATGCCGTTGTAAAATGGAAAGAACAATCACTGGCACAGGCTACAAGTCCATACTGGGCAACCCTGCCATCACTGCTGGACATCATAGGGCAGGAGAGAGGTAAAATCAATGTTTCAAATATGTTTGAAGATACGCTAAAAATTAATCCACCACACATACCCCCCTTGGGTCACTGACACTGACATGTGATAAAGATGATGAATGTCATGCTTGGGAAGGCAGTCAACCTCATCACTGCAACAGCAGCACTTTCACCAGTGCTCTGGACTGAAGGAATGAAATGTCTTGAAAGCAGTGGAATGAATAAAACTCTAATATTCTTCCAAACTATCGCATAATGGCGATTGCTTGTACATACAATCTGAACAAGAGAACAACCATGATATAGGAAGACAGAACAACAGAAAAGACAAACCACTTAAGATGTTCTTGTGTGAATCATAGGGATTATTTTATATCCAGTGACCATTTTGGATGCCCTTGTATTGAAGGTAGTCTTTGTTCTCAAATGGAATGCAGTTAAAAGAGATCCAGATGCAAGTTTTTCTTGCATGGATGTAGAGAACAACCTTCCCAGTGCTTGAGTTTCTGTGATGGATAAAGGAATGTTTAAGGGAAGACTCAGAGTGTCAACAATACATCTCAGAAAGTCTTAGGTGGACTTGGATTTATCCTTACCGTGTTTCATCATGTTCCTGGTTAGCAGTACCACCAGTTTTTTAATGTGTATTAAGATATCCAGCTCCAGGTTGCCAGGGTAGCCTGGGAAGAAGTGGCTCATCTTACAGCCGCTTCCTGGAAAGGACAGCTTTAGCCTGGTAAGATTGCTTGTTGCTTACCTCTTATTTGCAGCTGGATCATGAGGAAAACATCTGCAAAGGGGTGGTTGGCGTGCCACATTTATCCTCCATCACAGCCCAGTTTTTCCACGGCTGAACTGGCAGCGGCCCCGTCTCACCATGGAGTCATGGTTGGAAGGAACTAAACCACCACAATTTCCTGTTCTTTTTTTGCCCCAGGGCAGGAGACTGCACAAAGGCTATGACCAAGGAAATAGAGGTGGTTTCCACTCTGGAGGGAAGCTTTTAGGAAATAGAGGTGGTTTCCACTCTGGAGGGAAGCTTTTAGCTATGTATCTTCGTACCACATACCCCTCCTTGTGCATGGGGGTAAGACCCTGTGTAGAAAGGACTTACAACACAAACCAACACTATCTTGAAAGTGGGACACATTTTCCCATAAGAAAAAGTGAATCAATAACATGAACTTAAGGGAGAATTTTGCATTTGAAGAAGTCACCGGTCTCATTCAGTCGAAGTCAGAAGGCCAGGCTGCCCCAATGGCAGAACTTAAATCAGCCATGTAATAAAGCTTTTGAAAAGTAGGGAAACCACAATGATTCTTTCTGTATGTTCTGTGTATTTGTAGAATGATATGATAGATATTCTATGTATAATACTCCTAGCAATCACCTAGTGGTAATTGCTATAGGGCTTGATGTTTCATACGTGCATATAAACACATACTGCATCTGTCCAAGCTCCTGCGCAAGACACTGCAGTTACTAAAGTGCTTAGTGTACTCCACAGTTACAGCTAAAATGCACGGACACTGTGTATTGTATACAGCATATTTTACAGCAGTAAAAGGAGGAAAAAGTATTTTACAAAAAGAATGGCAGTGATTTCAATATTAATAATATTTGTGAAAGAGTGGATTATCAGGTGATGTAAGAATTACATTTGCACTTCAGAGATGCACATAATTTTAACCATGCATGAAAAGTAAATTAGTTCACAAAGGAGCATATCTACCTATATTAATGAGTGGAAAATAACCAACAAAAATCACATTAAATCTTTCATGTGCTAGATGTTAACTGAGAGATCACTTGTGCTGTAAATTCTCATTATAAAAAAAAAGAGAAGACTGCTCAAGAGAGATTATACTCCTGATATTTCACAGGAAAGTGTTTGACAAATAAATTGGACTACAGGGAATAGAACATGTTTGATTAACGAGAATGGACTCCTATAGCTGCTGCTGTGCAGTGATTCAGGTGATTAAAAAAATTCTAACATGGGACAACAGCAGTGAAAGATCGTTGTCATGCAGATTGTTTTGAAGACATGAACTGGTTGCCTTTCAATTACTCTATGAAAAGAGTGCACTTGATCAGGTTTTAGTGTGTTGCACAGCCCTTTTTAGTTTGTTATTAGACCCCTTTCATGTTTACATGCCTGTCAACATATAAAAAATAAAAAATAGCATACTTGACTAGAAAAAGTGAGTCAGGTCCTTTAATTTCACTTAATCATATTACTTGCCCTGAGAAATACATTAATAACCTAAGTAATATTTACCATATGTATTATTATTTTACATTTTGTTTAAAGGTGAAAGCAGCTCTCCACTGGGAACTTTGCAGCTAAGATCCAATTCTGAAAAGACAACTTCCTAGACAGCAAGTTGAACCTAAGTCTACAATGTGCCCTTGTAGCAAGAAAGACTAGCTGCATACTGGGCTGCACCAGCGAAAGTGTGGCCTGCAGCAACAGTGGTCCTACTCTTATTCACATGTGGCTACCCATAACTGTGTTCATTTTCGGGAATCCTGGGACAAGAACAGTGTAACATACTGGAATTAGAGTAGTAGAGGGCCACCAAGATGGTCAAGGAACTGGGGCACACGACAGGACAGGTCAGGAGAGGAGATTGGGAGATCTGGGTTTGTTCAGAGGAGGCAAAGGGAGATCTTATTGCAGTGTTCGGTTATCTCATTGGAAGGTAGCGAGAGAACAAAGCCAGACACTTCTCAGAGGTGCACAGTGACATGGCAAGTGACACCAAGCACAAGCTGGAAAATAGGAAATTCTCAGTGTTTAACCACCTGTGAGGATGGTCATCATCTGATCACCTCTGAAAGCAGTCAACACTACAGCTGACTGTCTAGTGTGGAGGTGAATCCTCCATCGCTAGAGATACCTATAACTTAGCTGGACAAAGCCCTGCCCAACCTGCTCTAGTGCAACCTGCTTTGAGCAGGAGGCTGGATCAGAGGACTTCAGAAGTCTTCTGACAAAGCTGATGACTGTGTAATTCTGTGTGCTACAAACATCTTAGGCCCACAGGTGAATAAATGTGCCACCACAGGCACAGCAACCAGTGTGTTGTTTTCTAGTGCTGTGGACTCTTTTGCACATTCAGGAGGAGTGACTCATGAGCAGAAATGTCTAGCTAAAGGATAGGTCTGCGCTGGGGAGCTGAGTGCATGGCTCCCACAATGTCAACAGAACTTGCATACAGTTCAGGAAGAGAAAAGAAAGTATGGTTCAATCACTGTATTTAAGGATTTGAGAAGTGGTTTACATCTGACTAGCTCTGCATGGTTTTATTCTGTTCAAGTAATACACCTTCCTCTGTGATCTCATCCCTGTTTTTGTTCAGCCACATCCTTCTCTCACAACATAGAAACCCACTCAAAATTCAGCTTGGTGTCTCTAAACTCTCCTGTCTTGAAACTTTGGTTCACCTTCAGCATACTAAGGCTCCTCTAGACTCCCTTGTTTGTGCCTGCAGTCCTCATACGAATTCCTGAGCATCAGGTTGTTACTTGTTTCAGACCTCAGCTCTGTCCACCAGGCTGGACTTGTCACCCAATGGGCTATGAAATTAGAGAGCTAAAGGATTTTATATTTTCTATGCTGTGTTGTGGGGTTTGAGGGCTGTGTGTTACAGCATACTTATCTCAGCTTGGTTGTTATTTAATGTTTACCTCATATACAAGTGACTGTTTTCACCTGTTAGAAATCTCCTAATTTGAGCCCAATGACCATAGCAATGAGGAATTCATTTGCACAGCTTATTTCTACTTGGCCCATTAAATTAAAGACAATCAAAAGCATTGTTCAGAAAAACTAGCCCAGTCAATTCTTGTGCTTTTACATGTACCAGTAGATCATAAGTAATAGGGAAGGCTGTTAAATGCAATCAGTCAAGATGAAAAATGAAGTCAGTGTTATTACAGCTCTCGCTAGCAAGTTTACAATGTAAAATGTACTTCTTTTAATCAGCTTCTGCAAAATCCAGACAACACAACCTCACTAGAGGCAGAGGGATGAGCTAAGGTCAGCTGAGAGGGGGAAAGCCAGCACCAGTGCTCTTGCAGGGATGAAGGGAGAAGATCCTCCAGCCACTTTATTACCCTTTGTAAATGTTTTTCATTAAAAGAATAATTAATATGCAGTGGGTTACACTCAGGTTGTTCCTGTACTGAACATAGGGATGTGTAGTACTACTCTGTCCTGGGAACCACTCTAAAACATGCTGTAGCACAACTGTGTGAGGAAGCAACAATAAAATGCCATGGGATACATGTGAAATGGCATGAAGAGGTTGTTTTAACTCTGCATCTAATGTTGGATGTTCTGAATTGCCCTGAGATTTTTTATTCAGACCAAAGAATGTTTTGTCAGGTTTATTTTTGCCTTTGTTTTCTTTTTTTTTTAATACCAGATAAAGAGACTTTCCTTTTTAACATAGAAAGAAAGCAATCACTTTCAGATGAGTCAATGGAATAGTCCTTGTCCTTCTTTTTTATTATCAGAATGACTTTGAATTTAAAACAAGCACAAAAGGGAAAGCACAAGAGTTAGCAGTTTCTACTTCAACAAATACGTGGTCTTTCTTTTACATCTACTTATTTATTCAGAGTCTTTCAGTGTCTTACAGATCACAGGCAGCGGAGAGTCTCTAGAGAGAATTAGACTGCTCTTACTCTACAGAATCTGTATTTTCAGCTTTGCTCATCTTGTCTCAAACAATGTGTACATGAATGTGTCATTACTCACAAAAAACGCGACTAGTTGTGGGTATCAAGGGGAAAGGCAGAAGAAAGCTCAAAGTGGTTCTTTGTGAGTGACTGAAACCACTTCTTTGGGTTTATTTAAACTTACAGACTGCATTAGTTAACTTGGAAAACACACTTGAGAACAGCTGGAATCCAACTGAATGCAGCCAGTCCCACTGAATTGTTAATGATGTCTACAGCATATTGGGATTTGTTTTGGAGTAAATACTCAATGTGTTATTTGCTAGCATGTTTTCAGTCTGGAGTGTGAAACCAAATTGAAGCCTACCGCACTGTCCTGCCTTTTAAAGACTCAGAAAGGTACAGGCAAATACAAGCGCTCATTCTGCAGCAGCTCTTCAGAAGATGTTTCCAATAAGACATCTTTAGCTCTGGTTCTTAGGCTGCTGTTTCTCCAAGTGACGGATTTAACACGTCTAGAGTGTTTTGCCCTGTATTTCTAATGATTTTGACTTTGCTCTTTCTGTTTGGTTTGAAGCAGGCTCTGTGTGTTGGTTAGGAAATATAAATGCCTTTACAGAACTGTGCATTTGGATGCATTTTCTAAAGCAATTGCTGTAACCACACTAGTAGAAACAAGAGCGATTATTGATGCTCACAGCTATCTTATGGCCTGAAATATTCATTACTGTATACAAGTACAGTTTTTAAAATAGAGGAAACATTGGGAGATTTGTAACCTTAGATGGAATGTAAATTCATATGAAAGTTAGTAGTTTGTGGCTTTTATTCTTGGCTACTGGAAAGACTTCACCTTGCTCCATGAGCTCCAGTAGTGGAAGGCATTGGCAGAATCTTGGAAGCTGTTTCTGGAAGCCTGGAAGTTAGTAGTTCTTCCTGCTCTGCCAGGAGCCTTTTGTGGAGGGGCTCAGTGCTAAAAGCTTTGATTACACAGCCAGCAGGTATAAAACTGATGTATGGGCATTTAGCACAGAGCTAACTGGAATTCCACATTTCCAGCCTATGGGCAATAACATTAAGAGTTTGAAATAAATTTTGTTCCAGGTTAGAGATAATGTACCTTTTAAAAGACAAATTTAGAACAAAATTAAAACAGTTTGCAGATTCAAGAAATATACACCTGTGGTGCTTTATTTCCTTTTATAATCTCATTTTACACTTTTTTATGGTTTTATGATTGTACGTACAACACCTTTTAACATTACAAAATGCATATGACAATCAAAGTATTATTTGACACATTCAGTTGTAATAGCAACTGAAATGTCTGCCTTGTTTCCTGAGTTACAGTGGAGCGTCAAACTTTGTATGTACATTATAACATCTGAGTTACTCCTAGTACACCTCAAGGTAGAAAAGATTGAACTACATAATCTCCTGCTGTGCATACCCTGTGGTACAGCATTATGCTGATCATCATGCCAGTGCTCCCCTACAGATCTTTGTAAACCTAAAATTCTAGAATTCTGTGAAATGACAAATTCAGAGCCCAAACTCCTCTCATTTAAAAATTAATTTTCCCTACAGGAACTTCTCTTGAAATCAGCATGTTCTCTGACTGTTTCTCTTTTAACCAACCAACAGTCATTGTTTCAAAAGAGAAGGGAAAGAATAAACCCACCTTTTAGAAAAACATTCAGAACAAACTCTTATTTGAGGTCTGATGCCAGGGACGGCTCTTCCCTTAAGATATCCCTGTGGGTGATGAGCTTAGCAGAACAATAATGGTTTGCTCCTGTGGACTGTCTTTTCTTTTGCCTGCTGCATGCTTCCTACATCCCTCTCTGCTAAGGAAGGCCACAAAGAGGCAGCAGGACCTTTCTACATATGAAGGAAAAGCTGAATAACCACTAGTTCCACATGCAGTTCTCTCCAGCCCCTTTCCAGGAGGGTTGTACTGTGCATTGGCTTTTCCCTTGCTACACAACCCTTCCTCACTTCCCCAGTTGCTGCATTGCTGCCCCTACCAGACCTCAGGAGCTCTCCTACTCTTGTAAACTGAAGAAGTGCAGTTATCCTCATTTTCTGCCCTTGTTATTAGTCCTACTCTTCTGTTCTTTCCCAAGTATCTATTTGCACCTTTGCTCTGCTGATGTCTCACTTCCCAGGGCTGATGTCCCCATGCAGCCACCTCTCCCAGGTGGCACCGTCTGCATCCGCATGCAAGTCTCACTGCTCTCTGCAGACCTCACCTTGCCCTCTGCAGAACGGTGGTGATTGCTGGCTTCTTTGCTTCTTTGCTCTGTTTTCTTTAACTGAGCTCTAACTGGGGAATTGTTCCTCATTTTGTGCTTAAGGCTAAGAGTCTGAACTAATTCCTCAGGTATTTCTCACTGAAAAAGTCTCAAAACAAAAGTATTTATATGCCTCGTTACCACTGAAAGCATAAGGAAAACTCACTTTCCCTACCATTGTCTGTTCAACATTTGCACAGCAAAATTCATGGAGGAGCTTGGATTATGGCCCATTTGAACATCATATTTTTATTTTGAAAACCACATTAAAAATAAGGCCTCATTGCCATGAAAAAGTAATGCTTGAATTTGTAACTCTATAAATTATACCATCTTAAACAAGCTCTGGTTTTGTTTCAGAGCTCCCATCTCAGGTTGCTTTCACTTGCTCCTTAGTAATGAAATGGCACCATAAACTTATTTTATGTCCTGCTTTTCAGTAAAATACAGTGTAGTAGGTGGCAGACACAGGAAATTTATACTCTCAGTCACAACACTGTGAAAAGTATTAATCATGAATACGAGCTGTATCCTCAACATGTCAAATTTATAAACAGCAGAGAAAATTGAGATGGACCAAAGGAAAGGTATCAGGAATGCAGTCTTTTCCAGCTCCTGATGACTGATGGTGCGATTTGCTTAAGAACAGTGGAAGGTACTGAAAGAGGTTATAGACTGTCTCCTGTGCTATCCTCCCTCAAATAGTTGGGCTCAGAGCTTGTTTGTGTGCATGTGCTCCTCACAGAGGCACTCTTCAAGTTGGAAGGCACTCTGAATGCTGAGAGACAGTGCTAGAGAATATGAAGCTTGGCTTCTGGCATGTGACGAATGGTGTGTCCACAGCTCACTGGTTGCAAGTCCTCATGCAGACAAGGTGAAGGTGAATGATGCATCAAAAATAAGCCTAATACTGCAACTGTGACTAGCTGAGGCTTTGGAAAGAACAGAAAGTCAGACATCCAGCAAGTGTCCCTGAAGATTTTGATCCCCGTATAAGCCACCTTTGTGCAGTCCTACTCAGCTTCTCCAGCCCAGGATGAGGATGCACAGCAAGGTAAAGGGAACACAGAGCTCAGAACAGATAGGATGGACTACTGTGTAACTCTTTGTGCTTTGATGCCATTTGTCACTATGCAGATGACTGGAGAAGCAAGTGAGTGTGTAAGGGCTTCTTCTGGCCTTCTTTTGTGCTGTGTATGTCAGCTCAGCCACATGCATGCAGTCATGCTTGCAGAAGTGGCAGGTTGGCATCCAGCATAGTACTGTGTAGAATCATTCTGCACAAAGCCCAGGATGTATATTGGTGAAATAATTATATTTTGCCATTCTGGTGTGTATGTTAGTGACATAATTCTGTGCAATTGCAAACAGAATTATAAAACTGATTTCTTTCTACCTTCGTTTTTTTCTAAAACAGGTCTGAAGAAAGAAGTACAAAAAGATCAGGATGCTAACAGACCAGCTGTTTCATCCCCTAAGAAATCAGCAGTAACAGCCACCAAGCTCCATTCACCAGGTATTTATGAACCTAAAAGCACTGTTTCAGGCAAGACTTAAACTTGTTGACTTTGCAGCTCTTGTTAACATACTAAACTCTGAGACCTACTGTTGTTAAGTGAAGATTGATTGTGTCCAAGGTTCATTAAGCTCACTGTCAGTACAGCAGGCTTTATCATACCAATGCATGAGCTGAATAGACTTTTGTTTTCTTTGTAACAACTGTGCAATCATCTCCCCTTCAAAACAAAGATTTGTTGCTATTACATGTTTAAGAGCACAGGACCATTTTTTTCATCTTTACAAATTTCTTATAGAAAAAGAGAACAGATAGATACAGTGAAATAAAAGAAACCTCAGACAATTACCTGGAGTGATAGTATATTACTCAGAATCATCTTTTACTATTGGGCAGAGGTACTAAATTCCCTGGTCTATTTATATGTATAACTGGAAAAAGTATTATCTATAGAAATAACCTCCAGAATGCTATTGGGGCATTGTCAACTTACTCCTCAATACTAAGCACAAACACATGGTTTTAGGATTCCAAATACCTTTGTTTAGTTACTCAAATGAAGAGAACTTATTTCTATTTATGTCTGCAAAGTGTATATTAACAAATGTATAAGGTACCTAAAGGCTTCTGTAAGGCTGTCTTTTGGCTGACCTAAACATTTTTTAAATGAGTGGGCATGGTCCCATTGATTTCATTGTGCTTGCAGCTTTCTTCTGTTCTGTTACCTAGTTTTTCAGACTCAGATACTTTAATTGACATCTCTACAGCTCTGTGGTATTTGATTATGGTGGGTAAAAGCCCGTATGTCTTCATTTGATGGTGAAGTATAAAACATGTAGAGCAGCCCTTTAGATCCTATGACTTGCATCAAGAGTCTCTTCATGCTTGCTAATTTCAATCCCTATTGTTCTCCTTCCCAAACAACAAAATCAAGAAAATGGAAGGTTAAATTTAATCTTTCCAAGGACCAACAGGACTTAGAATTCTTCTCCTTATATAGATATGAGATTAAAAAGATGAACTTAATACTGTCCTCTGAATTTTATTATGTTCAATCTATTTTGCATGTGGTGAGATCACCAAGAAAGATTCAAATTAAAATTTGTCGTGGAGAGTGCCAGACTCTCCATAAACCCTGCTTATCAGGGTTTATAATGGTGGGAGTCCAATTTAAGCATCAGCGCTGATTGCGGCTGTAGCAGCATGTAACAGCACAGCTGATATGCTTCTACTAGAATTAGAAAGCAAAATGAAACAGGCATATTTGTACTGTGTTTTTGTATTGTCTTAAGGAGGCACGCATTTCCACAGGTGACTTCACGATTTTCAAGGCTTAAATTTTTGGCATATACAATTTATGGGGCCTCAAAGGTTTCCTCTTTCTCATGAGAGGTTGAGTAATTACCCTCTCTCTGTCAGATTGATTCAGGATTTCTTAAGCTTGGTTGTCTGAAATTCTGGCAGCTGAAAATTGTTTGTCACTGTGAAGATCAAATAGGAAAATAAATTTCATCTTCATTTTTTTTTTTTTAGAGTAGCCTTTAGCATTCTTTGAAATAACAACAGCAATAACAAGGTGATAAAGACAGACATTTTTTCACCCATTTAATATTTCAAAAAGAATCAAAGCAGTCATTAAACAGACAAGGAGTGAGAGCAGCAGGGACCAGGGGGCAGTAGCATAGGGTTTCCTCCATCAGGATCACAAACTCATGCATCATTTACACTTTGTGATAGGAGAACGTGTGCCCAGGGGTAACTCCACCACAGCTACATGTGGTTCTAAAATTTCCGAGTGCTGTTTCTGAGTTGTTTTCCCTCTGTTACGGGCCTCCTCACATGCAGTTCTTTTTAATCAGTGCTGGGTTTTGACTGTCATACAAATATTTATTAACCTTGAATCTGATCTTTAGAATTTGGATCAGTCCTCCTGAAGACTTGCAAGAGATGCAGAGTCTTGTAAGGGTCTTAATTTTATCTATTGATTCAATACCATTCCTGAAATCTGTGTATAGGAGCAGGAATACCTAGATGCAGGTGCTCTCCTGGCACTCCATTTTAGGATGGTGACATCTGTCACTCTACAGATTGCTTGTTATCAATCCTCTCAAAGTAATTTCACTTTCCCTATCAAAATGTCAGAAATTGGACAGCTAAAAGGCAAGTAAGTTACATTCCCACCCAAATCCTCATGGACAGTGTTAATTAGGAGTATACACTTGTTATGTCTCTTTAGTTCAAACACTCTGGTAGATAAAAAAGACCTGGGAGTTTTGAAGAGGATCAAAGGTGTTCGGTGATTTTAGTGTGTGCTAGGTCTGCCCCTCTGGTCCCACCATCAGCAAAAAGGACATTCAGGATCAGGGCCAGCATCATTAATATATACCCTGTTTTGTGCAGAGCAACAGAAGAGAGATATCAATGGCAGAATAAGCTTAGTAAGCTGCTTTTCAGACACAAATGAACCAAGAAATTCAGATTTATCCCTGAGGAGAATAGAACAGTTTAATTTACAAGGACAGCTTATAATACTACCAAGGACAACATAGAGATGTACACTTCAAATGTTCCAGTGAAAAGGAAAGCTAGAAAGATATAAGAAAAAGCAACCTGAAAGGTTTTTGTTTTAATTAAAACTTTATTTCAAGAACCTACACCCCCTTCTCCCTATGCTTTCTCTTGTAACCTCACCATGTTTTCTTAACAACGCAAGACTTTTATACTAGAAAGACAGACATTTATGGCTCTTGCTTTACTGAATTTCTTATTCTGTGGTAATACCTATTGTCCGGTTAAGAGCCCCTTTACATGAATGAAAGAATCTGTAAGAAACCATTGTTCCTTCACAAAAAGGTGTACTGGCTTTAACTGACCTGAAAATGGATAGAGGCAATAGCTGTGTTGGTTGAACTTAGTGACAAAGTCCTCTCTGATATCGTGTATTGTATTATTTAGGTCTTGCAACATCATGAAGTTAGTTTTGCAAAAGCTGGTATTCCTCTTTGTAAATCCAAGTCATGGGCACAAAGAGTTTCAGAGGCTGTTTTGCACTTGTGGCTATTTGCAGTTGCAGTATGAGATTCTTGGAGACATGAGGGAGCATCTCTGCTGGAGCTTAGCCTGGAGCCAGAACATAGTTGAGCAAATTAGAAGATATGCTCCCAGTGGCTTCACACAAGCTTGGGATCTGAACAAGCAGAAATATGCTCCTGGTGTATTGCTTTGGCAAAGCCATACTGCTTCCCTGCCTGAACTAGTAAAATTGTGCTAAGGATCCATTTGCACACCCATGCCATAGTTGTAAAGATCTGAAGTATCAAAAGTCCATCTGACAAAATTACCCCTGGAACAATGCTCTACTTCACAAATTGTCTCAAACTCACACCGTCAGATGCATCTCTGAGGATTCTTCTATCTTCTTTGGGAAAGGGATAGGTAGTATCCATGGCAGAAGACTGTTCCCTGTTACATTCATTGCTGAGAACTGGTTGGAGACATTGTTTCTGCACTGTTTTTCAGGACCTGCATATTATAACACAAAAAACAAGATAGCCTTTTTCTTTTTTTCTTTTTCTTTTTTTTTTTTTCAGATTTTTGCATATCCGACTCTTTTTGCTAACACGGAAATGTTTATTTTTCATCTGTATCCAAACCAATGTCCACCATCTCTATTAACACATGGGAACAAGTGTCTACTTTATCCTTCTTCCAGTTCCTAAGCTAAAAGCCTGAGACTAGTGTGAGGAGCTGAGGAAAAGAACCAGAGAATCTTGGCCTGTACTTGGGAAGGAGCTAAACAGCATCAGCTGAGGAGAACTGAGGGTAGCAAAAAGAATCAGTAAGCTCTGCAAAGGTGTTGCCCAGCTGACCATGTCTGCAGAGGAGAGCTCACAGAAAGCTAAAAAGATACAGACAAAACAGATTGTCCAAGCAGTGGCTTGAGCAACCACACACTACCAGAACATTACCCCTTCTTGCTTCACCCTCATAGCTGAGTATATCCAGAGAAATGGATAATTGACTGAAGCAGGATATGAACTTAACACAGGATAAAAGCTTCACTTCCCTGAGGTGGCTTACCATGAGTAAACTTTAGTTCTTGTGCCATTCATGTGAATATGAGATTGTATTTGAGCTGATGTCCTAAACACAAGCTACACTAGTGGTTTCACATCTTTATACAGGATCAGACTAGCTTCAAGCCAACTTGGAGCACATCAGAAGAGCCAAAGTCTGTCTAGACCCATTTCTGCAGGCAAACCATATAGCAATTCTTGTGTGACCTATGGTGCAGAGAGAGCAGTCATGCAGAGTCAGTGGGGTAACCAGTCAGCCTGGCAGCATTTCTATATGTATCTGGTTTGCACTGCAACTTTAGAAGTGTTGTATAGGGGAGAGAAAGGGGAACTGGCAAGGTAGACTGCACTACTGTTGATAAAAAAAAATAGTGATATCCCAATAGCAAGCAACCCATGCTGTGTTTGCATTCAGAGGACAGCTCCAGCCCCACATTGTCCCATTTGGAAGCAAAAGGAAATCTGCAAACGCAAAGAAAATCTGGCACCTCTGTCAAGTCACCAAGCTTGGCGTTCAGGTGGCCAAAGAAATCATATATAGAGTGTAAATGTCATCCAGTTGTTTTCCATATCTACAATAGGATAAAGTGAATCTCAACCTGGAAGTGCCCATTTCTCTCACTGTCATTCAAGAGCAGTGTCGTACATCAAGATGCAGACCTCTATTCTTGTAGATTTCTAACATAGGTGAGATGAAGCCTTCCTCTAACAGTCTCAGCTGTCAGTAAGACACTTAGGAGAGCTCTTCTCAACTCCTAGCAGACCTTCAGGCTCAGATCCTGAGGCAAGATGACTGTTACAAAGCTTTCATCTTTGGCCCCTAGGGTAATATATTTCACTGTGCTCTTGCTTTTTTGGAAAGTCATTACATATCTGTGTGAATGTTACAGACCTTTTTTCTCTTTCATAAGTTTGAGCCCAAGGGCCGCAGAAACACATATAGGTCATGTCTATACATATGAAGTAAGTGACCCTGATGGTCTTTTCTTTCTGCTCTCTAGGACATCCCAAGCAAAGGCCAACGACCCCAAAGAATGGATTCTCCCCCAAACCAGGAGAGAATCGAGACGCTGAAAAGCAGTTCATTCAGAGATTGAAGGAAAAGTGTGATGAGCAGTCCCGACAATTAAGCATTATTCGAGATAACCTTAGAAGGGCCAGCTGTGGCTTTGATGTCTTTGCTATAACAACACAGCACTTTTTCAGCCAGGTAAGTGCAAGGAGCACTTTACCTACTTTACAAAGGTTCTTTGCCTTTATACCAGTCAGTTGCCCAAGTTTATTCCGCAGTCATTGAAACTTTGTTATTGGAACAAAGAAAATGTAATTTCTTTGCAACAGTTATTGTGAGGACCGTATTCTATTTTGATGCCAGGTATTTGAAAATCAAAGGTCAGGAACTTGGAAGAGGAAGGATGGTGACTGAAACATTTGTCACAAGCACAGAGGGGTTTCAGGATGTTTATAGGAGTGAAGCAGATGCAAAAACTTAGAAGTCTCACTCCCTGACTGCTACAGTTGGAATGGAAAGTGTAACTGAGACACTGGTACTTGTGAACAAACACAAAAACAATCTATGCATTTAGTCAACCAAAGGTGTTGGATGAAAGAAAAGGTTTGCTTTCTCACAGTACTTACTTGCTCTTCCTGTTCACCACGGATCAGGCAGAGTGCCCCTTTTACTGAGGTGGCAGTCCTGAAGAGGTTAGAATAACATTATCTCAGCATTTAGGAGATTCCATTCAGCAGATATAGAGAACATAAATAAAATGTGGTTAATAATTAGAGAAGCTTATTTATTCGCTAAACCACAGATAAAATGAAGGATCTGTAGGCACTGCTTGTTTCAAAAGCTGTTCAGTGATCTAGCTGGGCTCTGAGGACAAGACCTGATGCCTGTGCTTTTTGTATCATCCCAGGTTAAACTGGTGTCCCAACTACCTTTTAAAACAGGCACACAATCACCAGCAGAAGGACCCAAGGTCTGGGTATTTTTGATCGCCTGTTGGTCTACTTTTGGAAGAGAGAAGTGTAAACTTCCAGTACTAAGTGGGAGAAAGAAAAACAAAAACCAAAACACAGATTCAAGCAGTCTTTACAAATTTTGAAATACTTTATTCAGCTTTTAGGGCTTTTTTTATATTAGTGGCAAAGGTTACTTTGAGCAAATGACTGTAGCTCACACTTTTCCCTGTGTAGGAGCTGATCTTGCCAGGGGGAGCTTCACTGAGCTGAAAAACCAGGGAATTTTTAAAACATGCTAAATATTTTAAATACATTCCCAGGGGATTTTCCCCTCTGTTTTTCTTCACTCTTGACATTTCTGGGCTTGATGGGCATTTTTCCTTTTTTTTTTTTTTTTTGAGCTGACTGTGGAGTGTCCTTGATTAAAGCAGAGGAAAACAAAAAAGGGCAAAGCGGTGTCTGCTCAGCTTTGTCTATGCATTGTCCACTGGGGAGACATTTTTCATCTCATGCCTCGTTACAATTTGCTGGAGGATTTCTCGAAGCTTGGGCATATCTCTTCTGTCTCCTCTGGGTATGTTTTAAATGAGAACAGCTGCTGCAGACGAGACTCTCATCCTGTTGATGCATGTTAAATCTGACCTGAGAATGCCTCCTAAGCTGAATACCTCAGGGGACTTTATTCAGTAGTGTCCTCTCCAAGTCCTGGCTGGGCACAGCTGTGCCTCATGTTCCCAGCTCCTATCAACTACCAGGCCAGCAGTAATACTCCTCTTGAGTGCCTGGAGGTAAAAAATAATATGCCAGTGTTATTTAAGCAGCTTCAGGCTTGAGCAGGATTAGATGTAGATTTTTTTCAGATCCACTGCTGGATTTGCTTACCTGTGTTCTGCCTGAGTGTCAGTCCCTTCTGGGCTGGCCTGGTTGCCCTGAAGTGTATGTATGTGCACATGACCATTCAGTGCAGTGCAAGACACTTGTGTAACATGGACCTCTGCCAGGCAAAGACACGTCTGGCTTCCCTGGGTGATGAGCTGCACAATCAGGGAGAGCCCAAAAGTTACCCACTGCGAACTGAGGATGTGGTACCTGCATGAGGAGTATGGTTGCTGTAGGATCCATTTTTAGTGAATAGAGGCAGGTGAGTGCTTCCAGAACCCTATTTACAGCACCAAAGATCTGAATTTCCACTTGAGGTACTTGCCTGTTTTGACTGAGGCCTCCAGTGAGGCCTAAAGCTGCTACACTTTAAAATTCAATGCTCGAGAGCCTGCATGTAGTGGGATGATATGGGACTACTCAAGCAATTGATTAATGGGACAGTCTGTTTTCTTGCAACATAAACACAAGCTTCCGAGTTTTTGAGTGTCATTCACAAACACATTCTGTAGACATTCTCTGAGATGGCATTATTGTTTGAAAGCTTGAGCAAAATTGCATTGGCTGGCCCTGAGTAAGGGCAGCATGGAAAAAGAATCTTTTCCCATTATAAAAATAATACTAATTGTGTGTGTTTGTTTCTGAAAAGCCTGAAGGCAAAATGGTTGAGGTCTGAATAGTGCTGCAGTTTGGCGAGGGAATAATGCTTGTTCAGGAAAAAGGTGCGGCTTTATTCCAGACAAGTTTGGGGTTCATTTGTCCAACTGGCTGTTATAATCTGCTTAGCAGAGGGCCTAATCCTACTATGGTGATAGGGAGCCTCTTTGGGCTGATAGTCACCATTTAGTATATATCTCTTT
Source organism: Coracopsis vasa (assembly GCA_026283785.1). Classification (NCBI taxonomy): domain Eukaryota; kingdom Metazoa; phylum Chordata; class Aves; order Psittaciformes; family Psittacidae; genus Coracopsis; species Coracopsis vasa. The sequence continues at coordinate 64,311 of JANHGB010043303.1, read as the reverse complement.
AGTATATAGATATATACTAAATATATATATTTATATATATAGTATATTTATTTAGTATATTTAGTATATTTATAGTATTTATTTTTATATATAGTACATAGATATATATATTTAGTATATAGCCTAATTTAGTATGTATCTCTCTCTTTCTCTCCTTACACCACACCAAAATAATGTCCAAACCATAGATTTTTCTCTGAATTAGAGCTGAATTCTGTTGCAAAATGCATTCCCAGACAGCGAGGCTTGGACTGTGTTAAAATCAACCCAAGGACCAGTGTTTTACGTAGAGGTAGGAGTCTCCCCATGCCAACAGCTCTCTTGTCTTGCTCACGCTGTTTATGTTTTCTCTCCAAAGTTGAGGAAAGCACCAATGCAAGTGATCCAGTAGACATGCTTAGCTGAAGGAGAGGGTCAGTATGTGGTAAAGAGTGTTGACCCTCACCAGCAGTTTGAGTTCTTTCCAAATTTAAGCACTTGCTGTAGCAACCTTAAGGTTACCTGACCATTTTGTTTGAGTTTTGTTGGATTTGTTTTCAGGCTGTTCCAGACCACTGTGGAATGATATCCTGGAATCATCTCTCTCTGTTAAAAATGTTCTTAATAGTGAGATTCATGTAATAGGCACCAAGGAGTACACAACATGAAGCAGTACTTACTACAGACCCATTAAATGCCAGCTAAACCAATTCACTATCATGGGGGAAAAGCCTATGCAGTCAAAGCAGGTGATTACTGAGGCAGTGGACAAAACAATGTTAAAGCAGTGGTTCTGACATAAGCATTTAGCTACTTATGAAAAGTAAGGATTGCAGTGCCTGTGGACAGTGTGACTTTTAGTTATTAAATTAACAGACGGATTAGTTAAGACTCTCAGATATACTATTCCTGTTGGGTTTGGGAACCACTTCAAACTTATTCTGAAGAGGAGTAGACCGAGTTTGTCCTTAATGTTGGATGTTTATCATGTCGACACAAATCCTTGTGCTGTGAGGGATACTCCCAAGTGAAAAACTGGCTGGTAGAAGCTGGAATGGTGCCACGAAGATGATACCACGAAGACTCTGTAGAGCAAATATCACGAACGGCTCCCCCTGGCTTGGGTCACTCCTGACGCTCTGGCTCGTTAGCCGGTAACAACGATAGCCTTGACCCAGTTTCAGCCCTGTTCATCAAAGTGGCGGGCAGCAGTCCCTTTTGGAAGTGGCAACAGTGCCATCTAAAGGATAGCAGCCCAAAGTGACAAATTCTGGAGAGTAAATCCTGCTGGACATAAATAGGGAATAAAAAAATCCACTTTAGTATCTCTAGTACACTCAGAACAGAAATGTTTGTGCTGAGGGCTGATGTGGCCAAACTCTGGCCAGGCTCTGGAAACCGGGCTAATGCCTTTCTGACAGTTCAGCCTGCCCAAACAGCTGAATAGTGGAATCCCGTTAGCAAGGGTTATGCTGAGGTAGTATGTCCTGTACTCTGCTTGGACATGGAGGGGTCTTCAGACTTGCCTCAAGCTGTGGTTTTCACCACAGGGGCAAAAACCTCAGGACAGGTCCCAGCACATGGGCACAATCAGAGCAGCTTGGAATGGGGGTACCACACAGATGCCCCGAATGAGAGCTGGGACACCACTGCAGAACTTGATAGCATCCCAGCACTTTGTGTCTACCAACATTGGGAAAGACATGTCACCAGTAACCTGCTTGTTTGTCTCCGCATCTAAGTGTGGGTTACTTTTGGATGGGTACACAAAACACATCCTCCAGACAAGGAAAGGCACATGGCAATGTCCTGCAAAACCTAGGATGGACAAGGAAAACCTTTTCCACCATTCAAATATGAGATATATGTGTGAGATATGTGTGTGAGATATGTGTGTGTTTGTGGGTATTTGTCAGAGTAATGTTTCTATCCTGGGAATGGACAAAATGCCACCCAGTGTCATGTAACTACCTTGTCCAAATGATAATGACCTCTTGTGTTAGAGGCAAAACTGGTTGCAGCAGTTGTAGTTGCTTGGCACTTCTCACCATCGCCTGTAAACCAGTAATTTGGGCTAACAATATGAGTGTATATCTCAGGCCGAGATGAAAATGATCTGTTTTCACAACTGCCTGAGAATGAGTTTAGGAGAAATATATCTATTGTTTGTGCCTGGTGGTAAGAAGCCAGAACATCAGAAAGACTGACCTTCTGGCTTTTGGGGATAATACTTTCCCAACATTTGCAAAATGGTTTAGAATTTAGCCCAAGAATAGTCTTTAGAAAAATGCCACTCGTCCCTCCCTCATCATTATTACAGCTTGGCTAGATTCCCTTTATTGAGCAAGTTCAGTCTTTTCTTTGCTCCTGCTGGAGACCAGAGCAGACAGAACAACTCAATATTTTCATTCTGTATCCTGGAAAAAATCCATTTTGGACTTATCAAACCCTGGCAGTTTAGGAATATGAATCAAAACCATTTTATTGCAAGACAAAAACCCACTTTGTTTACTTGGAAGAAAGAATTAGAAAGAGGCTTTGCCATCATTTAGGGCTTTCTAAACTGCCTTTAAAGTAGAAATGCACATGATTTGTAATCGCAGGTTACTAGTTATGGTAAAAGAGCAGTAAGCATTGGGAAGTGCTCCTTTTCTTGCAAGCTCTATCATGCAGCTGCCATGGGACCTGAAGGACACCCACCATGGTCAGTCTGCCCAAGGAACAAAGCAGCGTTTGTGAACTGAAGGAAGAAGGCACTTCTGCAGACCCTCTGCTTATTTGCTGTGGGTGCTAAAAGACAGGCAGTGAGAAGGTAAGGTGCTGTAGGAATAGAAATCTTGAAGCAGCTGAGTATCTTTCCAATCCTCATCCTCTGGGTAACTAGATGTTACCAGCACACTCATGCTACACAGGGCCTATAGGGAGATCATTTCATCCAAGCTCTCCGTCTCTCTACCAGAGCGTGTCACTCATTATCTGCTCACGCATCACCGATTGGTGCTCAGTGCTCCGTTGCTGTGACTGCAGAGCCAGACAGTCGCTGAGGTACCCTTGAAGTCTGTCAGCAAAACCCACCTCTCATCTAGGGCTGGATTTAAGGGGTGTTTGTAATTTCCCTGTGCCTCGGTGCCGTGAAGGAAGAAAATCGGTATTTGTGGTGCATTCTGATATCGGGGTGAGAGGACAAAAGAACAGCCTCTCAGGAAAATCTGCATTGATGTCAGTGCGGAGGATAGCACGCTCCTCCCACTCCATACATTCTAGCTGTGTGTTCCTGGATAGCACAGGTCGAATGGCAGGATTTCCTCTGTGAAAACTCCTCCTTCCACTTGCACAGGCTCCTCCCTCGCTGAAAATGGGGCAAATTAGATAACCTCTGTCTCTGAGATACAGCCTTTTTTCCTGTGTCTGGCTGGTCTCCCTACTTTCTGTTCGCTGGGCTTGTGCCCTAAGGCCATGTGACTGAGAAAGAGAGAAGAATCAGGAAAACAGTAAACAGAGGAGGCAGGAGCTTGCCGGGCTGACCCTGTCTCTAATACAATGGCTTTCTCAGGTCCTGTCCTGCAGAGCAAGGAATGGGGGTGAGTAACCCACCCCAGGGAAAGCAGGCAGTGAGCAGCAGGAACAAGTGCATTTGGAGGGGCAGGAAAGGAGCAGCAGCAAACTCCTCTTCCTGCCTGGGATGCTGGGGCTGCAGAGCAGGCACAAAGGCTTTGCGAAAGAGTTTTAAGGGGAAACACCGAAGGCTGATGTTTGAGTAAATTCAGGTGCGAGCATAGCTAGAAAAATGGTAGGTGAAGAACTAATGGCTTAGTAAAAACGATGTTTATTCCTGCTGTGTCCAGAGGAAATGTCCCAAACATGCTAATTGCAGGTTTCCAATTGAGTAGGAGTTAAAAGTAGAACAAGCAAAAAAAAAAAAAAACAAACAAACAAAAAAAAACAACCCAAACCCATATATATACACACACAGCACATATACATATAGAATATCTTCACCCAGCAACTGGCCACTGGGGACTGCAGAGTGGAAAAGTGATAAAAAGGAGTGTTTGAGGGACTCTGCTTCTGAGATGTCGGTAGAGATTTTTATCCTCTCCCCATAGCTTGTTTCCTTTGCAGTGCATGACAAGCCCTGTCTGGACCCATTTGTGCAGGTGTTGCCTGACTTTGCCTGGTATGGCTGGCTGTGGCACATCACTGCCAGCACTTTGGAGATGGGTTCATGGTAATGCTGTACTAAGCCTGATGGAAATAACCCACTAACTCTGAAAGCAGTGAGGGACAGGGAGGCAAGCGAGTGGGAACCTGTAGGCAGCTCAGGTTTGGGAGTGCCCCAAGCTGCAGCTGAAATGGGGCTGTGTCACAGAACCATTGGCAAAGGTAGTGCAGGGAGAGGAGGGAAAGCTGCCCAGTGGTCCTGCCTGACCTCTTCACCTCTCCTTTTGGATCAATAACTAATGCTGGGCAGCTTTAGAGACACGCCACTGCTTTTGATTTCTGCACCTGGCTGCACCTTCAGTGTTTTACTCTGCAGGTCACGATGCCATCCAATGCACGGCACTACCCTCAGGCACCTTGTACTCGACAGTGTATGTTTAGGTAAGACATGAAATGCTGCAACCCCATCACCAGGTAGGACTTTCTGTCAGTGAATACAGGTGTCCTGGGGCAGCCTGAGGTGGGAATAGACCAGAAGGGTCTTCCACCAGCCTTGCAGCCAAACCAGCAGCAAACATTAGACTTCTGCAGATACCCTACACTAGTCCCATACAGCGTGGTCTGCTCTGCTTCAGTCCCTGCAAGACACAAGGTAGAAAGTGCAGGGAACCTCTTGGCTTCCTCCACTCTCCTCATTAGCTTTCTAACAGACATTGCTGTGAAAAACAGTGCAAATTTTGGTTTTGGGGGATGGAAGAACATGGTTCCCTGGGAAGTGCTGAGGTAGGTACAGGGCCTTGTTTTGAAACAACCCCCCGAATAAAATAGGTTTGTATCCCTTGGATGCAGAAGAATTTTGTTTGTTCCACATAAATATTTCGAATTTCAAGATAAATAAGAAATAGCCCCAGGCATTCTAATGTTCCCCTTGAAGAGGTTTTAAATGTCTATTAAAAATTAAAGATCTCTTTATTTACATGTTGACCTTGAAGAGAAATATATTTAGGCTGTGTGCCAAGTATCAGGTAAAGGTGAGTTTATTTTCTCTTTTTGTTTATATTATTCATGTGTAAGCAACTGGCTGGATTGACAGACTTGATTTTATACTGCATTTGGAAAAATACAGATTAAAAAATAATGGAAATAATAATAGAATAGATAATGAAAAAATAAAAGAATAATGGAAAAAACAGAATAAGGGTTAGGAATTGCTTTTCTGATGATGGGAGCCTCCAAATGAGGTATATGGCTTCTGGTGGATTTGGCAGCACACTGGGAATTGTGTGAAAAGCAGTGATGAGTAATAGGCTCTGGTGGTATTGCGGCCTTTGCTCGTGCAGGGGACAGAGCAAAACAATTTCCTCACATCAGTCATCGTTATTTTTCTTTATGTTCTTTGATGGGTTCGTTGGTTGCTCTCCACAGGTTCTGTACAAAGATTTCTAGTAAGAATGTAGCAGAACAAAGACTTTGCTGTTCATTGCAGAGCAATAGGTGCAAGGTTCATATATGCAAGTGTTAAACACACCAGAAACTGAAGAATTATTCTGCTTCCATGAAAGAACAGAAATATTTAAGATATGAAATTTTATACATAACTTCCAAGGAATTTGGTGAAGCTGGACAAAGTTTTCACTAAACGGGAGAAATAAAGAATCCGTAACTGTAGTTAGTAGCTGGGTGGATGAGCGCTGGCCTGTCTGGGTAAGAAGGATCCCATCCTTTCTTTGAGAGTCTGTCCTGGGTTATCTTTACTTGAAAAATCAATTTGTATCATCTTATTTGCCAGTGCAATAAAATCTATTTAAGTAGCATTAACTTGTTGTGTTTAGTTGAATTACACAGAGCAAGGAACAGAAAGGTGTTGTCTGTATTGAATTAAGTTTGTTAAAAAGAGGAAGCACTTGGCTGACATAATGTATTCCTTTTACATAATATTTGACCTCTATGTAACTATCTCATTAGAATTTAGGACATTAACATTTCTGTTATTCCACAGTTGTCCCAACAGAGTGCTAGACATTTTGCAGATGGTGCAAATGTGGTGTCCTGGAGTGCTTAACATCTAAATAGTCAATAGCCCAATTAAAACTGGGGAGTCAAAGTGACGGAGTCTTGCAGATTACCATATGTCTAGTTTATTGTGGTTTTATCTGGATAGTCACGTGTTTGTGTACACGGACACACACACCTGCATGCACACAAGCACACATCTAAGTCTGTTCTGCTGTCTCAAATATCCCGTGGGAATTTCCAGTGAATGTATGTGGGACAGGGCCAGAGCATTGCAGGGCCTGGGATCACTGACAGGGTAGCAGTGACAGGCACCACTGGATAAGGATTGGACAGTGCAGTGTCCTGCCAGTATGTCACTGAGAGCAGTAGTGAGGGCAGGCAAGAAGCAAAACCACATACATCAGGAGGTGAGTAGCTGCTGTGTGTGTACATGGTACTGTATGAGATATAGAAGAGAGCCCAGTGAGTAGCTTCTCTTCTGCAGAGAAGGATATTCCCCCTGTTCATGTTCATTTATGCCAAGCGAGTGCGATAAATATTTTACATCCCACACAAGTTCATCCCACCTGCCTTTGACAGTGTTCCCTGCAGTGCAACATGTGCCTCTGGGATGCTGCAGAACTGAGCAGCACTACATGTCCTCAGCAGCACCACTGGGCTGATGCCTGCCTCTGAGGCAAACAAGCTGCACAGCTATGCTTATTATCTCACTCTGATTTCATCTGTGGGGAAAAAACAAGCTACATTTATTTCCTTGCTTAGTGTACTAAGAAAAGGGACCTTGGTACATATAGTGTGGAGAATTCTGTTCAGAAAGACATGAAAAACAGCATGTTGTATAATTATCTATATATTGAATGCTACCCTAAAGTAAGGAGGCTGAAGTAAAACGGAAATTGTATATATTTATCACAAATACAAATATCAACATCTTGTCCATTAAGCTAACAAGAGGCTATCGCTAGGTGTTGTAAAGGAAAGCTCAGATACCTTTATAAACAAATATATATATATAGTAGACTGAATAGAATCATAGAATCTTAGAATCATAGAATCTTAGAATCATAGAATTGCTTAGGTTGGAAAAGACCTTTAAGAACATCAAGTCCAACTGTTCCACCTAGCACTGCCAAGTCCGCCACTAAACTGTGTCCCTGAGAACCACATCTACGTGTCTTTTAAACAGCTCCAGGAACAGTGACTCCACCACTTCTCTGAGGAGCCTGTTCCAGTGCTTGACAGCCCTTTCTGGGAAGAAATTTTTCCTAATACTCAGTCTAAACCCTCTTTGGTACAACCTTAGGCCATTTCCTCTTGTCTTGGATCTTGCCAAAGAAGTTTCAGAGTTTCTTTCTGCTCTGACTGTAAAGAAACAGAGTTCACCTCCATTTTGGCACAAGCTTTGGCACAAGCTTCCAGATCTTTGGCCTGATTTTTGTGTTTTCATCTTTCGCTAACTGGTATTTTTAAAAGCAAACACATTACAGAGGAGCGTAACATAAAGCAATGGCTAAATACATTACAAGGATTAATTTAGAAATAAGCATGGAACAGTTGAATACATGCCAGGTATTTGTGTAGGTGCCATAGAAATGAGTGTAATGTTTGAACTTCTGTCCCATAGTCTTGGAATATCTTCTGTTGCACATAAAACAGTATTTCACCTATCTTTAGTTAATATGAAGTACTAGAAGTTACTGAGTTTTAGTCACATTAAAAAAACTGCTCTGTCTTCTCTCTCCTGCCCCAAAGGCATTTTTAAATGTCATTTGCAGAAAGATTTCAGAAGGTTATTTTAATGTGTTCCCTCACCACTGCATATTCCTAAGCTAGAAAGTTCTGCTGATATAACTCTCTGTCTCTCCAAAATTACTGCTGTGGGTCCAGAGGTGAGAGTGTAAATATCTTAAGTCTTCTGAGTAGATCCATCAGCAGATGCATTCTGAGCTGATATACAAGAGGGATTTTGCAGCAATATAGCGGAACTTCTCCCGTTGATGAAAATTCCTGGCACACATGAGGCTGCTCCAGTGCAAAATAAGGCTTGAAAATACAGGTAGATCATGACTACAATTCCCACCTGTAAGCCTTTCAAGACTGTGTGCTACATCTGCAAAAACCTCTCATATAGAGATGCTGAGAGAAAAGGAGCACTTTTTTTATTAGGGAAGATCTGGTTTGATCTTCTGTTTTGCAGGTGCAATTTCATATCCTCATTGCATTCCATATGGATTGTGCTTACAGGTTTTTGCAGCTAGGTAACCATGTATTTGATTTGTGGACTGCAAGCTGCCTACATTTTCGAGCACATAAAAGCAATGTGCTCACATTCCTGCTGATTCATTTTTTGATAAATGATAGGTGATGCAGCAAAGCCAGGCTGAAACCAGGTCTGCCTGGAGCTGTCTTTTGGTACAACCCCTATTTGCCTCTGTGCAAAGCAAAGCCCAAGACTTCATCCTTTCACCCCCACCATCCCATAACTAGCTGATACTAACCACATGGGAAGCCTGACTCAGGGTATCTGGACCTGGCAATAGTATGGAGTGATCTGGATCATGAAGTGAGCTGGGCCCACTGAAACTGAATGTGTTGTACTGCAACTAGGTGTTAATGAATAAAAGTAAATGCAGAATACAGCTCATGCCTCAGGAGCTGTGGTCTGGGAGTCAGCTGAAAAGGAGTAAGTCCAGCAGTAATTAGAGTTCCTGGTATCAGAGCATATCAATGTGCACTCCTACTGTGAACATGAGTGATGGAAAACTGTCAGGATCTGTGTGTGAATAAGCAGAAAAGTAGCAAGTAGAAGTAAGAGAGTGATAGCACCTGCACAGTCAGGACTATGGAAACTGGTACTAGAATATGACATTTATCATTGGTGCCCACACTTCTTCAGGAAACAATTAAATAGTGGGGAGGAAATAAAAGAGTGACTATAAGGCAACTGTCAGGGCTGTACAAATCCTTTGCTGTGAGAGACTGCAGAGCACAATTGATTTTCTTTGTAAAAAGGGACAAAGTGGCTTGAGTTCAGAACGAAAGAATTACCATAAGAAGGTACTGCTGTGTAACAGAAGGCTTTTTCCTCCAGTGGGGGAAGTTTTAGCAGAAACCACTGGCTGAAGATAGAAGCTTTGCACCTTCAACACATAAAGGAAGCACAGACTTTCAGCAGTAGAGACGATCAGTTATTAGAACAAACCTCTGTGAGTACAGGAAGCAGCTCCACATCTTGATGTCTGCAGTTCACCAAAATGTGCCTTTGTAGAGGGGATGCTTTCATCAAATACAGTTACGGAAAAGTAACTGCATGAAGTATAATGTCCTATGATACAGAAATCATGCTATTTGATGGAATTATCCCTTTATCCTTAAGTTCTACAAAGATCTGTTGGCAACAAGAATATCTGGACGTGTAACATTTGGTGATGCAGTAGCTGTTAGACAGCTATTAAAGACAGTTCTTAAATAGGCAGACACCTATTTTAAAGTAAGAAGCCTTTTTCAGCTATTAAGATGAGGTCGCCACGCAGAGCAGCTTTTCATCAAACTCTCTAATGTGCAGCTTCTTGCACCTTCTTCTGAAGTTTCAGGCAATAATCACTGCTAGATGCAGGGTCTGGATTAGATGGCCCATGACTCAAAGACATACATACATGGTAATTATTATGTTCCAATGACTTTGACATTTATTTTTGCTATCCTTTCAAGTGGAAAGTATATACACTCACTATCATTTCTGTGTCTTCACAGCCATCCAAAAATACGTAGCTATGCTTTTGAATCAGATACCAAAACCACAGCCTGCCTCTCACATACCTCCTCTCCACATCTGAGCTCTCTGGTTCCAGAAATGAACTCTAAAAGGTTTCCGCTGCAGTCTCCTGGAATTCCCTGACCTTGCTCTCACCCCTGAGATCTGATTCAAACACTGCTTCCTACAATCATTTCTCACACATTAGAGAAATAATTTCAGAAGGGGGGGAGGTAATATAATAATTTAAAACTGTTTATTACGATTTCTTCTTAAAGCCAGCTTTAAATACACAGTATAAATGATGAATTTTTAAAATTAGTTCTAAAATTCATCTTCATTAGATTTTCTTTGCATAAAAACATCCCAAATCCACAACTGATAGATTGGATTCTCATCAATATGATTTTGTGCTATTCCTCTCAGCAGAGTACTAGGAATTTTCCCAATAGGAGAAACCCTGGTCCATGTGAGCCTGCTGGAATTTTTTGACACTGACATTGCTGCAGCAGGGTATCAGCACTTGTCCCTTGCTCTGCTTGGCCTCAAAATACAGCAGCTTCAAGCTGTCATTGGCTTTGGGCCAGAATAACTCAGAAGTGGAAGAAAGGAGATTCCCTGTTTGTTGGGAGAAGAAGGAAACATTTCTCTGCAAAGTTGATTTAAGAAAATGGCCATCTGCTTCCAGCTACTCAGAGGTTTGGAATTTAGGAATAGCCCTGCAGGAGATGTATGCCTGGGTAGAGGGCAGGTGAGGAGTTCACTGAAAACGTGCATTTGTTTTAGTTCCTTCTGATCTTGATGCATAAATGATGTTTCTTACAGGGAAATGCAAGTTCCTTGCCAGCAAGAGCTACTTAATTTGGAATTCACTGCAAATGCTTACTTTGTACCTTTCCAGACATCAAGAACTAGAGAACACGGTAATAAAGTATTGTTCTCTGGTGCATTTTAATCCAAGGCGTTACAAGCTACTGACATAAAAATAAATATAAGGCTACACCAGCAGAAATAACAAAAGTCTGAAGGAATTCTGTTTAGATCCTCACATTCTTTTCATATGAGAACTGAATTAAACATGGAGTCAGCTGGCTGGGCTTTCTCACTTGAGAAACAGAGAGCATGTAGTCCATGTTAATTTGTGAAATTCTACAGTAAACACTCTGTTCATCCAGATAGACAACAGTGTAATCGTATAATTCAAAAACTGTGTTAAAAAAGGTTTGCTTCCACAGAAGTTGCCTGAGGATCATTAAAACCTCACGGTACTGATTAGCACACAAAATGTGAAAGCTTATTGTAAATCTAGGAGAAATTGCCATTCTGGCATGACCTTCAGCTCCAGCTGAATCATCGAGCTAAAACACATGACTGACTGCTCATATCTTCAGAAACCCCCAAATCACTATATTACATTTTCTGATTTTTTTTTCATGTTAGGTAAGAACAAAACTAAAAGACCCAACCTGGAAAGTAAAGTATTTTATGTGTATGTCTGAAGACCAGCGCGGAGAACAGAGCTGCATCAGGGAAAATTTGTAATGCACCTCCAGCAAGGAAGATGAAATGTAATAGTGAATGTATTTACTTTTCTTATTTCCTTGGGCCACTGTGGGGTTTTCTCTGACAGGATTAAAGGGTTCAGGGGCTCATGACAGGACTTTCCTCCCAGCTGGCAGCAGAGTGTGGAGGCTGCCACGCAAACTCCACAATTGCATTTGGCCTGGGGAAGCTGGCCCTGCACCAGGGAGGTTATATCTCCCCAAATTTGCCACTTTCTCCCTGGTTTAGTTTTAACTTATTGCCCAAACACTTGTATGACCATAAGGAAGGAAACAGGGACAAAACAAGTGACAAGGAGACGGGAGGATGAAATCTCTTCCTATGACAGCAACATTCACTTGTATTGGTTCCAAGTGCTCACAGAAATACGTGAGTAGCACTTCCAATAAGCAAAACTTGGAAAGAGAATTTAGAACTAGTTGAGACTGTTTCCAAGTTACACTTCTTTCAGAACTGAAAACTCAACAGTACCAATAATACCATTATCAATGGATTGCAGACTTTGAGACCTATGCTTGGCTTACTGAAAAAGAAATTCAGTCTCCCTAGCTATCTGCAATTCTAACCTCTCTTGTAGATATCTTGTAGATATACTTGACCTCTCTTGTAGATATCAAAATTCTGAGGAAGTCCACCTGCATGTTCTGCCACACAAAGTACAATTAACAGTGTCTGAAAACAGTACGTGCAAAGAAATAGGTTGTGGTAATCACATAGGCAGTGCTGTATGTAATTCTTTTCTCATCTTGATCATGAATGATGATTCATGGCATGCCATTCTATCACTCTGAGCCTCCTGTTCAAAATGCATTACTGGAATAGCTTTTTCCACCCTACCTCGTCACTGCCTTAGACAAAACCCCGGCCCTTGCTGAATGCCAGCAACCAGGCTTCTCCTCACATCATCCTTTTGAGGTGCTTAATGCCAATATCACAATCACCTCTTGCTGTTGACTGCAGAGAATGCCAGGAGGTGGCAGTTGCTGGTAGCCTGACTTGTCCGTCACCTTCTAGAGCTCAGACATCACAGAAGTTGCAATGTCTCGGTTATGCACCAGGTCATCCGTATCGGAACATCACGTCCCTCCTTATCTCCTCATTCCTGCAGTCTCCTGTTCCTTGTCTTCCTTCTCCACTGCATAGCCCTTTGTCCTTTGAAATGCCCTCTTCAGAATGATTTTTCCTTTCCCCCCCGTTTCATCTGTTCTTTGAATCCATGCTTTGGTTTCTTACCAGGTGAAGTAATGTTTCAACATGCGGTATGCCCCACCTCAGACTTCTCTCCCCATTATCTCTCTCAATATCCCTGTGGTGTGGTGTTCAATTTTCTTCATCCTCACTTCTAATGACTGTCTCTTTCAGCTTTCTCCTAGTTTCCTATGTTTGTTACCATAACCACTGATACTGTCCTATCACCTTATTCCCAGAGCTGGCAGTCCTCTTGCAAACAGATTTGTGTCCCTTGAATTTCCCTGTACAATCTTTTGCTGCTCCTGCCCTCAGACTGTTATCTATCCAGCGTAAGTATTTGTTTGACATACTTTGCATGCTATGCCTCTCAGCAAGCATTTTCAGTGTTTCATAAAGGATGAATAATATGCAGTTCACTTAAGGATTCTCCTGCTCAGTGACACACATAGTACATTGTTGCTACCACTATCTGACAGAGCTTTCCGAAGACTTTGGCTCTGTTTTTCATTTTCCTGTCTTCATCCATGGATCTCAGTCTTTACACTTGCCAAACCTTTGCAGACTAGCACTCTGATCCAAGGAAAACACTATGTCTCTCCTAGGAAGGGTAGCCAACCTCCATAAAATGGGGAAGCATCAGATACTAATGGTAAAGAATTCAAAACTGCTTTATATACGCTAGAATATACGTTTAGAGCCCTGATTTATTGTTTACCCTCTGCATAACAGAGTCTATGCACTGATACATAAAGACCAGTATGGAATTGAAAAAAAAAACCTCCATTGGGGGACCTTAGTAAATGATGAAAAATGGTTAATTAAACCCTACCTCTCCCAGTTTAGTTCAGATAGATGCAAAATATTGGAATTTCTTGGACAGCAAATAGGAACTGTATTATGCCTATCATGGGAGAAAGCATTGATTCTGTCACTGTAGGAAAATTTACTGCCTGTGTTGCCTCTTTACCATTAGAATAGGTTGTTTATAGACTAAGCAACTCCCCATGGACATTTAAGAAAATATAGATGTCCTCCGTGGGCTCTAATTACCCAGAAGTTTTACCCTGTGAGGTGCTTACTACGTTGTTATTTCCACCGAAGTCAATAAATGTCAGAGAATTCAATACCTTGTGAAACATACCCTGTTAAGTCATTTGTTGTATGCTACTATTCTGATGTTTAAAAAGCTAATTTTAACAGCCATTGTTCTTCTTATCCCTGTTGCTAATCCTGTACATAACAAGGAACACCTCTCTTTGAGGGACTTACCTGTATTTTCTGTTTCCAAAGAGACAAAGGTACACTTTACATGTAAGGTGTTTTTTAGCTAACAGTGTAAGTTTTCCCAGGCCCTGGTCTCTGTCTTACCAGACCTCTTCTTTGTGCCTTGAAGGGCAATGTGAATCAGATCTGCTGGATAGAGCTTCATGTAAAGCAATTTGGCAGAAACACACTTGCATTTTGGTGTGAACCATCAGCAAGATGTGTAGCAACATATTGGTGACAGTGCATGGACAAGCAGCATTGCATGGGTAGGAATGTAAGGCTAACGAAGTTCATCCTGGGTCACCCAATCCGGTTCCTTCCTGTTGCCAACAACCAAATCCTAAAATGATCAAAATTCAGCTTAAAAGTTGTTATCTTTTCCCCTGTTTCTACCAGAGGACTGTTTCAGAACCTCTTGTGACTGAAAGAATAAAGTATTTCCAAGTTCACACTCTTTTATGTTTTTTAAATCCCATTTCTGACTTTGAAGTACTTGTCCGTCTCTGTGTGCTCTCCTCCCTGATATATTTATAGAATGCTATCATTTTTCAACTTTACTGGTTTCATAGGTAGAAGCACGTATGTACTTACATGGCACCCCTCCAGTGGTATAGGCTATATATTCCCTGTGTCAAAACTGGTATCCCTAAAACACAGGTGACCAGAACCATGAAGTTCCAGGTGAGGTCTCTGGAGCTTTCCATAAAGCCTTTAAACTTCCCTTTTAGTCTTTCCTACAGCCTAAGGTTGTATTTGCTTTATTCAGAGCTGTACCATAGACATAATTCTTAGTTATCCTATGATTGAATAATCAATACTCTTCTTTTGCTGTTATTTCCAGCTGATGAGTCTCCATCTTCTACTTGAAATCCCTGTTATTTGTCTCTATGATTGTAACCTTGGACTTCCCAGCATTTTATTTTTTTTTCTCATGACCACTACTATAGCTCTAAATATCTAGCTTGATGAGCATGGTGTTTTGACTCTCCCCTTGACAGACAGTGCATCCAGCATCTCTAGCACTCCCCTAATTTTTGATGAGGGTCATAAGTGAACACAATTTGTCTCAAGGACTATCTTCGAACAGCTCCATTCATTATCTCCAGTGAACCCAGTAGTTTCATTTGCTGCAACACCTTGCCATCTTCAGCCAAACGATTCCTCCCTGATTAACACTTCTTCAATGACTCCCCGTCTTTCCCAGCCTAATGAACCATATTGTGGTTGGCACGATGGAGCTGGTCCCCAGTAAATGGGAGTTACGTATTAACCTCATCTAAAAATAGCAACACTTCTGGTGTACAAAGGCAGCAGTTCTCACTGGCATGGATCTATCTGCCTTTGGTGCCTTGTTGCGTTTGGTACATTCATTTGTTTTAATATACTATTCCTTTCAGTATTTGATCCAAGTGTCACATGCCACTGAAATCAGGCAGTTGAGTCTAGCATTTTAAAATAAGAGTTGATAATTTAAACTGACCTGAACCTGCTGTTTAAGATGCCAGTTCTCACAGAATTTGGGTACAAGGGTTGTCCTCTCCCATGACATGCCTGCTTTGCTAAGCTTTTTACTCCTGTCTCAGTTACGCTTATTTCCATTTTTATATTCATAATCCAATAGGTATCGATAACTTCAGGTGAGTGTTAAAAGTCCTCCGTATAGTAACCTACCTCCAACCTGGAGCATGCTCCCATCACAGAGAACTCTCCTGAATTCTTTCTTCATCTTCTTTTTTTGTGGAGGAACTGCTCTTTAAAATAGTTTCCATTTTCCTTTTGCTTTCTCAGCTTGGGTCTTTTCTCACCTTAGTGCTGCACGCATTGACCTGCAAGAAGAGGCTTAATTTAAACTGAATGAGTTTGGGCTCACTTACTCTAAAAGGACCTAAACTGACCAAAGAGCCCAGGAGCTCCCCCCATCCTGTCCTTATCCCTTATCAGTGCTACATCCCAAGCAAACTCAGCTTCTGGGGGCCTAATTCACCCTTGCCAGAAGGACAACACATGACTTCTGCTTAATTAAAGTTCCACTTAAAAAATGTATCTTCCAATTCAGTGCTTAAGTGGTACTAAAGTAGTGCATAGACTAATCTCTAGCTTAGATTTATCACCACATACAAACAGCAAATCTACCATTATTATGGGAGTGACTGAAGAAGACGGTGCTTCACTTTAACATCATAACAAAAGGAGTTTTTATTTTTCTTGTATGATAGTCAGCCATGTTGAGCTAAATACTGTAGTTCTAATGGCCAGCTCAGAGAAATGGCTGTGGCAGGTTTTTTCTACAAATGAGAATATAGTAATAATTATTTTTCTATGCCATTAAGTCAGGTTTTGGACTGTAAAAGACTCAAATCATAGACTTCAGATTGTGTGGCAAAAGAGACATTCCTACAGTGAGAAGGAAATGATTTCACCATAGATGGAAGTCTCTTTTTAACTCCACTCTGCAGCTGTTCAGCAGCCAACCAAATTGTCACACACTGTAAAGAAAAGTTAGATCTTGAACACACATATTAAAACACATGTATGATGAGTGAAATTTTTAATTTGGTTTAGTTTGGGATTGCTCTTTGATTTGTTTTGCTGGTTGGTTGGTTGGTTGGTTTGAGTTTTGGGGGTTTTTTAGTTGCCTGTCTGTGATATTCTGAAACTTTATTTAGAGTCCTGGAAGGACTGAGGGAGACCAGTGAATAAGAAGCTGACACAAACTGGGAAATTAGCATTTAAATGTGATTTAACACAAAGTTTTGATGGAACTTCCTGTTAGTTCCTACTATTTTCCAATGCACTTTGTGCATCACCAGTCACCATAGAAAATGCAATTAAACAAAAAATGCCAATCCAGAGCAGCAATGATCTGAGCATTACATCTTTCCTACCAGAAGGCAGAGCTGCTCAGCATTAAGGGCAATGTAGTTTTTCTGTATGTTTTTTAATGTTTTGGCTTTCAGAAAATAACACTTTAAAGTTTAACCAGTGTAGGCATTCACAGCACAAATACCACCTTAGGTCTAAGTAATTGCACTGGCTTGCCTTTTTTCCAGCATTATCTTTAACATAAGTTGTTAGGGGGAAATACACCATGCCAGAAACAACAGCCCAGCAGAAGTGAGGCTGCTGCAGCTTCATGCTCCAGGTCCAATGAAGGGAATGTATTCCTAGTGTGCACACTCAGAGAGAGTAAACGTTCACACCGCATGTATGTATATAATGCAGGTTAAGATGAGGGTTATGGCTATGGTTAGAGTTAAGGTTAGGGTTAGGATTAGGATCAGGGTTAGGATATATGGTGTATAGTCACATGGCCAAAAAAAGTCCCCAAGTCTTGAAGTCTCCTACATACATTGCAGAGGTCTGTGCTTTTGTAACCGCCGGTAGTCACCGAGGTCCAGAGGGCAGTGATCTTCCTTGGGATTTAAATAGGAGACTTCAGGAAAGTCTTTGTGGAAAGATGAGAGCGAGTGGCCGGGCTGGGAGCCACCCGGGAGCTGGGGGCCACCCCTGACGGCCTGCAGACGAACCAGCAGCCGGTGTCGCAGGCTGGAGGGTCCCAACCTGCAAACCCCCGCCGCAGACGGCTCACATCGAGGTCCCGTCCCCGAGTCTCGACCAGCGCCCGCACCCGTTACCCGCCGCGGGGCCGCGCAGCGGTGCGCTCGCCCCCGGGATACGCCAGCGGAACCGCACAGAGCCACGGAGCGGCTGTGTCCAGCGCAGACCCCGCATGGCAGCCGGGGAGGGCTCCGAAGCGGCAGAGCTGCCGTTCGGGGGCACAGGGGAGGCAGTGCCCATCGCCTGCCCAGGGGTGCATTTGGGTCCGGTGGGGGCGAGCAGCGAGACAAGAGACATTCTGGTTAAAGGCATCATCCCAGTGGCTGCGGAAGACGGGGTCTAGAGTGATCAATAGCTGTGAGTGCGGCATGAAGATGAGAATCGGCCAGAGCCGCCTTCTGCGGGGAGCTCAGGCTCCCGCTCGGATTTCAGAGCGTTTGGGGCTTTCGCTGCGAAGTTTCGAAGCTTTTCCCGGCCGTCCCTCGCCCCGACACGTCCCTGCGATGGCGTTGCCGGACGTGCCCTGCGCTGGGAGAGCGTCTGCCAGCCAGAGCGACTGGACCCCCTTTTTCGGGAGAGGCCGGAGCATCGGTGCGCAGGCAGGGAGGGAGGAGGGGAAGGAGCGGAGCGGGCAGCCCGCCGCGGGGGCCGAAACCGGTGACTGCTCTGCTGCTCCGCACTCGCTGAGCTGCCCCAGCAATAGGGGATCCCCTCTCCCTTCCCCTGCCCCGGCACCCCGCCGCCCCGGGAGGCAGCAGGGAGCCAAGGGGACGGCTGGGGAACACATCCCTTTTGGCAGTGGCATTGCCCGGGGCTCACTCTCCGGCTCCGGGAGAGGCTGGTGGCGGTCCTGCCAGGATGGGCAAATTCTGCTCCAAGTGTTTTCACCGCGCTTGGTGCAAGGACGAGACGGTACTTTTGCCTCTTTTTATCCCCTAGGGGAAGGGTTAGTGAGCTGAGACCCAGATGCTGCTGCTTCTCGCTGGCGTCGGTGCTGTGAGCGCATCCCGGGGTGGCCGAGAGGGAAGCGGTGCGCGTCTTATTTACAGTATGCTGAACCCTGCTTCACCAGGGACAAGTCTAATGCCGCTTTCACTTGCACTGCAGTGCCTTACATAATTGTCTCCTGCAGTCTGAATGAAAGGGTTGGATTTTTGTGAAACAAGAAGGAACCCCTGGCATCTTCTGTAGTAACAGTCGGCTTGCTGGTTTGCTATGCTTTTCATGCATTTTTAATAACCACGTGGAGTACAAGTTACAAAGGAAACTTGCACAGAGTTTTAAAGTTTGAAGAGAGATAACTCAACCTCTAGGTGTCCTAAGGTTTTACCTCTTTACTGATCCTCCTTTCTGACAGAGGATTGATCCTCCAGTTTAGAAGTGAAATGGTGCAGAACTACGTAATTTTTTATGTCAGGGTGAATCTAAAACAAATTCCCAGGCGTCAGAATGGGTCGTGTAACAAACGTCAGTGCAGAGGTAAGTACATAGCTACAGGTAGCAGGAGAATATAGTATGTGTCGAAGAAGTTGTGGGACATGTCTAACACATGGCTTTTCATGCTATTCTGGAAATTTGCCTGGATTTTAAGCATGTACAGAAGAAGGAGAGAATGAACATATGCATTTAATTTGCCTAATATAAAGTATCTTGGCAGAAACACATGCTTGTGCAGTATATTTTGTTATTTTGGCTTTTTAAAATGTTCGTATACTTTGTCTAATGAAAAGCTGATTGTATCTTCAATTTACCTAGTAACATGTTCAAATACAGCTTTAAATATGATGCTAACCGGGTTATGGAAAAATATATGGCTTAATATAAAACTTGTTAAAGTACAGTCACAGGGGATATCTAGGTGCTTCTAAACTTTAACCTAAAGAGTACTATAAGGCAGAATTACCTAAATAACCAGCACAATTGAAACAGCAATCTTAAAGCACCTTTTTCTTAAATGAACACTGTAGATCATTTTGACCATCAGCTGCAGTGTGAGTCAGTTATTGCTTCTACAAGTATTGTCTGAAATATTTATAGGCACAGGAGAATTCCCAATGTATATGTTCCTCTTTCCAATGATAGCATTAAGTCCTTGCCCCAGGGAGCTCTGAATAAAGCACAACAGTGACTAAGCACCACTTGCAGGTCAGTCTTTGTTCTTTAATATTTGGAAAGCACTGGATACAGAAAAGCTAGTCTGAAAGAGAGGTTTTAATAACAAATGCCACACAGCATCTGTGCCCAGTGCATATTGTAAAGAACTGGGAAGTGTTCATGGAGATACTGTACATATATTTGGACCTCAGAATATAAGCAAACATGTAAGTTGGCTGGGACAAGAGACGTGTTGTTTTGGGGAGGTAACTCCAAACTCCTCGTATTTATTTCCTAGCTGCAATTGAATTACTATGAGGGTCCTATGAGGTCCTATGATGTTCCTCACCTGGTTTGACCCATTTATGCAGTAGATCTACTATTACTTACCTATTGTTAAAAAGTACCTAGAGGTTTAATTAATCAGCATTTCTAATGAATTAGTATCTCTCAGGCAGTTTGCAATTCCCAGAGGTATACTCTAAGGCAAACCTCAACTCTGCCTCTCCATCCCACAATTATTTCTGGTCGCAAGTAAAATCTTGACCTGTATCCCTGCCAATGTCTCCTCAAGGATATCTAGCTGTTGACTGAAGCTTCCTGCAACTAAAGCAGAGCCTTGCATAGAATCATAGAATACTTTGGGTTGGAAGGGACCTTCAAAGGTCATCTAGTCCAACCCTCCTGCAATGAGCAGGACATCTTCAACTGTGTCAGGTTGATCAGAGCCCTGTTCAGGCTCTTTCCCCAAGCCTTCATCACTGCTTCCCTTCTTCATCTGTTTGGACAGCACCAGCATCTTGCCCATCCTCAGAACTGTATCATGGCATCTTTTACCAAGCTATTTTTCCAGGTCCTCACACACAGTTATATGTAAATCCTGCCTATCTTTTCTGAATGACAGCACCCAGCTTTGATCATTGTTTTTAAACTGGATGAATTCCTTCTTTCTTCCTACCTCTCTGCCTGCCTGCCTTCCTACCTGCCGGTTTTTCTGGAGCTGCTTGGATCTTGCACCAATATAAGTCATACCTCAGTCTATCCTTAGGGAGTTTTCAGTTGAATTGGAGAATACATAAGTGCCATTTTCTGCATCTGTTTCACTTGCTGAAATGCAGTCGGACATTGAGCCTTTCAAGGGAGAAATATTGGGAGATCTGTATGTTATAAAGCTGATGACAGGGAGAAGAGCCACTACTGTGTCTTCTATTCAACAGAGCATTAGGTTAAGCACGGAGGGAACATATCATTCTACCTGTTCTATTTTTCTTTCTGTCTGAGGAGATGGGACATGTTCCAAACACAAGGCTTAACCATTGTGTTGTGGAGTACAGCTATGAGGAAGAAGATTTCCTTCATCTCCATCATGATTTTAATTTTATTTTATGAAAATTACTTCAGTAATAGAGTCATTTCTTGGGATACAGCCAATGGCAAACCTTTCTCATCAGTTTTCCAAGCAATAATGAAATTCATCATTCATTAAAAGTACCTGAAAAATAAATGCAACATTTTAATTTATACAAACCCCACTGTTTTGATTTCACATTCTGGCCAGAAATAATTAATTCCAAATAACATCGAAGCGGTTTTTTTCTCCCTTGCCACTGAACTGCCAAACTGAAATGCTGGATATTTGCACAATCTCTTTATAGTGATTCTGGTGTTTTCACCCACTGGAAATGGCTGGGTTTCACTAGTATGGTTGTTGAGCCTTTTTAAACCTAGGCTGGATTTAGCCCTTAGTTACTCACCCTCAGCGGCTCAGCTCCAACTGATGGCCTGGTAAAGGACACCTACAGAGCTCCTTTGATATGCTGAGCCTGTTAGACATAAAACTCTTGGGAGGGCAGCAAAGGATCCTGCTTACATTGTCTTCTCTCTCAAATACTTTGTTGAGATAAATACTAATGAAGATTGATTAATTCAATGGGATAGCCCATCAATTAGGTTTCTGACACATTTGTTTCAGGGAATTGTTCCTTACATGCTTGTGAATTTTCTAATTGCTTTGATGTTTTGACTTTGGAGGTATATGAATCTCAGTCCTGGACCTGATTGATAGCTTTATATTCTCACATCAGATCAGTTTTGCTCCACTGTAACATCTGATTTCCTAAGCGCCAGCATTCCCTGTTCCCAGCTGCACTGATAGTGAAGTTCTGGTTATCTGCAGAGCCACATTGGTGATAAGAAGGAGGGGCTTTTTCATTTTGTATTAGTGTCATGTTTACACCAGATGCAGGAGCACGTGCAGTCCAAACCTATCATGTTATGCTGACAACACAGGTTATAACAACAGAAAATGTCAGGGATTTGTAACTTCACTGCACATCCAGGAGACCATGAGGCTGGTAACAATGATTAGTCAAAACTTCCCCTTGCCTCTCTTGCAGAAGATGAAGGTAAGGACTCATGTGCTGTTGCTTTCTAAAAGAACCCTCTGAGAAAGATGTACCACTTGAGACCTTGACACTGAGGGTAACCCTTGCACATCTGGCCAAAGAATAGTCAGAACTGTCTAACCAAAATAGTACACAATGCAAGAAGTATTGGCAAAGGAGGCAAACGACAGCGAAGGCACCTGAGCTGTGTTAACATGTGCTCCTCAAGATAGCCCCAGAGGCTATTCTGGAAGCCATGGCTTCAGCGTGGTGGGGGGCAGCCAAGAGTCTGCTGGCTGAGTGGAGTGGTGTCTGTACTGGAGCTTAAGTTATGGGATAGTGGTTTTAAGCTGCCACCATGGCAATTCTCCACTCTTTTGGAGAGGGTCTCACCAACAAGTATGTGTCCTCAAGGATAGGACAACTTAGATAAAACATAATGTAAAAGAAAGGAGTCTGTAATATTTCTTATGGGGGATCAAAATTTTAACTATTTTTTACAAGTATGTCATTTTTTTACTTGCTTTAATTTTCTTCACGTAAATAAAATAGTAACAGTCCCACTGAGTTCTGCCTATCTGTAGGTGCTGGCAATGATCTGTACAGAGCTTTAAAAGGCTTTTGCTTCAGATAGTGGGAGCTAGTAACCTGAGTGGGTGCTTCCCATTTGCAAGTCCCATATCCAGTATAGCCCTGCACGCACACCTTCAAGGGCACCAGTCCTGGCAATCTGTCAAGAACACTTCTTAAAATGACTCCAGTGACTTTAGCAGACGGTATGGGCAGATGCAGCAACATTCTCCAAAAGGGGAACTTTATCTCTGCAAGACTGCTGGTGGGGGAGTGTGAGTGAAGGGCTATGGTTTTTTAACATTCCAGGCAATATTTATCCAGGCCTTTTTGGCTTTTTCACAGCTTTTTTACTAATTAAAAAACCCCAAACAAATAACACCCTCCATTTTATTCTGAGCCTAATGCTCTGCAGTCCTGGCACACAGTTCCCTGTGCATTACTCAGCAGTGTATGGAGCTGGCTGCTCGGAGGTGCTCAGCCTTGTGTGCCTGGCTTCTTCTCATAACTGCATAAGAAAGATGCCCACATCGCCTGGGTATCCTCAGGCACTCAAGGCTCTCAAATCAGCTCAGTTAGTTACTCTGTTTACAGCAAAACTTTCCAGAAAGTGTGTCCCATGGATCTGGCAGAAATCATCCCAAAAGGGCAATGTGTAAAGGACTGATTTAAATTCCAGCTTCCAACAGAGCCGCTGCTTGATTTCTCTTCACAGAGTTAAAAATTAGATGCAGGAAAAATAAACAGAAATATTAAGCTCTGAAATCTCTTTTTTTCCACTTCCGTTTTGGTAAGACAGAACTAATTTGCCATTCTATTTGCTATGTATCCTGCTGCTCAGCTAATCCTTTCTGTGCCCTAGATTTTTATTAGCCTTGCTTGCTTATTATGGAAAGACTTACTTTCTAGGACTGCTTTAAATTCCATTTGCTGCTACTCTGCCTTTTCTCTTGAATATGTTTTTTTCTGTAGTGTTCTTTAAAGATTCTTGGCCTTTTCTAACCTGGGACATATTTATAGTAGCCTGCTCTAGTTTTTGTAATCATTAGTGATCTTCCCAGCAAGACATGTTCCTTTGCCTTCTCCTAATGTGATTCAGGTACATTCAAATTTAAAACGCCCTTATGTTTGGACCATTATGTTGGAGTTTATTGTACTAAATCAAACTCCAGTAAATTTTCCTGAGGCTTGTCTTTGTCAGTTTGCACAGCACTCATGGGGTATTTGCTGTCAAAGTCCATGCATTTTAGTAATAACACCTTAGCACTGTTAATGTAAATATGCTTTACTTTTCCTTTGGCCAGCTCTTCTGTTTTAATTCCTTAAGTATTCAGATTTCTTTTGAGAGAGTCTGAGGAAAGGAGCTCTTGTTCTTTACGGACAATGAAATACCAGAATTAGATGTGGAAACAGGTATGAACATCAGGCCATTGGCAGTGTCTGTGTGGGTATGCCCCCCACGCCTAGAATGGTATAAGTACAGTAATCTGCTTTGCAAATTTGACTGTGGGAGCATATTACTATGCTTAGAGACAGTTAAATGTGGGCGTAAATAGAGTGTTTTAACAGAACTAATAAAAACGCTCGTACACGCAGTCCAGCCATTGAACACAAATGTCTTTTAAGAAATGTGGAAGTAAATAGAGTATTCTGTGCTGTCCTGTGCACGTGAGTGTGTGTACACATATTCATAGAGATGCAAGGTATTTGTAGCCAGTGAGTTGTCGTTCCTAAGCTTGATTTAAAAACTGAATGAGTTTATTATAATCCCTTCACCCCCCAAAAAAAATAAAATCTGAGGAATCAATCTAATCTTATTTACTACATGAACATGTGAAAGTGCTTATCTGGGATAAACCTGGGGACTACATATTTCTCTCTCTTTTTCCTTAAACAGAATGAAAATGCCCTTGTGAAAATACAGGAGTTCGGAGTCGAGCTTGAAAAGATCAGGGATGAAGTCGGTAAGTAGTACAAGCAAAATAACAACAAAAAGTGATTTTCTCACTTTAAACAAAATTAGTTATTCCCTGTGACCTGATCCTGGGGAGCCTGCATACATGTGACAAAGTGTATTCTGGAGCCCAGTGGCAAGGGGTTTTGTGGCTTTGCAGGGAACTGTGATTTTACCTCTTTTTCTGGAGATGGGTCAATCACCGCACACACTGGAGCTCATTGTGCATCACTTTTACTAGACAAACTGTTCTTCATAGATCCATAGCTTCTGTTCTCAAACTACATATCACCACCACCAAGGGTGATGTGATGTGTGTGCATGCTGTGATGAGAAGTGGGAACCTAGGACCATTGTGGTGCCCAGTGACTGGGAATGCATCGTTTACTTATATTTTGCTGTTCAGCTACAAGCTGTAGGACACCAAGCTCAGGACTTTCTTACTAATATCTCTAAGATGTTTCCTGGTTCAAAGACAGCAAAACCAACATGTCTCATACAGTCTGTGTATTCCCTGTGTATCTGCATGCACCACTTTTCCTGTTTGATATCTGATCTAGACAGGAGACACAAGCAGGGTGTAAAGACATTGAGAGAGGAATACGTGCTTTTGTACTAGCTTGAGCCAATAGGCTGAATTCTTTTGGGCATAGATCTCCCGGAACAGGTGTGACATTGGGTTCATCAACCACAGGGCAAACAGAGAGGAGGAAGGGCACCTGAAGGGAGGGTGGACCACTGGGGCAGGGGGCACCCTAAATACCAAAAGGTGTTGAAACCAGTGATGAGTGGAGCTGTGAACAGTGGGGACCTCTCAGCTTTTCCTCTGTGTGAGAGCCCAGTTTCTGGGTCAAACACTGGGCCATGTTATGGGAGGGTAACTCGGTTTGCAAAGGGGGGCCAACTGAGTTACCCCTGTGAGGTGGGCGGAACTGCAAGTCCTCCCTGTGCTTCATCTTCACCTTGCCTATGACAGCCCACTGCAGAAAAGCTGAAGCCCAACAGATTGTGCTCCCTGCTGTGCCCCTCTGAATTTTCTTGGCTGATCATCACTTCATAGAGAGCTTTATTGTCCCCACGGCCGACAGATACTGCAGCAACAGCAAAACACCATTTCCAGTTATTCCCTGATGCCTGCCTTCATCCATCCTCTGCATCTCCACAGCTCTCACAGCGGAGCTGTTGCCACTAGTGCATTCTTTAGGCAGGGCACATCTTAAGCTCTCCATTGAACACCCTACCTCTTTCTAGCAGGCTGGGTTTTCTCAGTTTGTACTGCTGAAGTGAATGCAAATCACTAGTGGTTTTGCTGGAGAACTTTGTCAGGTATATAAGTGACTGCCTGTTAAGGAGTCACAGAGCAGAATGTTCCAGTAACAGGGCATCAATGCAGTGTCTGCTCTTGTCATTGCTCTTGTGCATACAGCAACAGATAACTCCTCTGCACGAAACTGAGAACTGATGGAGTACATGGGGATGGTTTTGGTAAGAACCCCGAATACTCCAGAAAAGCAGTGTGAGGTCTCATCTGAGCCATACTGCTTCAGGAGGGAGATTAGCCATAGACGTGTACGTGCTTTCTTTCTCAGAGAGGGGAAAGATGGTGTGAGATAGTCCTTTCCTCAGTGGTCCTGTGGGCATGTGGATCGGTGAGGAGCCATCACAGGCCACTTCTTCCTGAGCAAGCCACCACTCTGTAAGACAGTGAGATGCTGAGCAGAAGCTGTTTAGGAGTGACAGGGGTGGCTGGTGGTATGTCCTGCTTGTTGAAGATGACCTCTCAATACAGCCCTGAGCTGCAACATGCCCAGTAGGGATAGACAAAAAAATGACCACACACAGGTATTGTACTCCAGCAGGGTGTGAAAACGTCAATCAGCAGTACAAATCCTGGTAGTATCCATACATACAAAAAGTGAATGTTTATGGGTTTTAGTGTAAGTCAGTAATTGTTGGACAGTTTCTTCTCCTTTGGATGAAAACTATAAGATTTGATTTTGTGAAACAGTCGGTGTTTTAAATCTGTGGACAAGGTGAGAAGACAAGTATCATATGCATAAGAGCAGTTCTCACCCGTGCAGTCTTTGCTGTCTCTAAAGCAGTGCAAGCTGGGGCTGTGGGTGCTATGGGAGACTTGCAGCCCACCTGTGCTATGGGAGAGTTATTTTGGTCTATCTGATGAATCTGTATGTTGTACAGTATTGTACATCTTCTGCAAGCTTTATGCAAGTAAAGAATGAAACATTTGTTTGACAGCAGCCACCATAGCTGACTCTATGAAGAAGTATAGGGAAAACCTACAGAACATGTTTTGACTGCAACCAAGTCGTAGCTCTGACTTGTCTCGGTCACTTTGACAAGTAGTCTTTCATTTATTTCAAAACAACCAGTCCAGTCAAACAGCATGGGTGTTGGTCTGAAATTCCTGATTTCTTATGTGTAATTTCACTATGTGAGACTCACTGATTCAAATGAATGAATCAGTAAAACAAGGCTGGACTGGCCAGGGTTGATACAGGTCATGTGCCCAACAGTTAGTTGTTTAGGCAATAACTCTAATTCAGAATTATGATTTAGGTGCTGAGTGTGACTGGTTTTGAAAGCACACAGTCTTTATTAACTTCAGCAGAAACTGAAGGATTCTGCTGTACAAAGCAATGAAACTGCAAGGTACAATCCCCTGTTTAGAAAAGTCAGAACATATTTTTAATGAAATCTCTTTTGGTAAATAAAACCACTATTTAAGCAATAGCAGTGATGGAGCCTGTGTAAAAGAGCCTAGGGAGACCTGCACCTTCCGGAGGCAGGCAAAACATTTAGGTTTGGATAACATTATCCACCTTTATCTCCAGCACAGCTGTGAAGTATCACACTTCATCTGAAATCAGCGTGCAGTGAAATAGGAAGTGATTCTCCCTTCCCAGCCCGGAGGAGGAATGTGGCCTCTATAAATGCTGAGGGACTTGTTATTTTATGCAATAAGATTTGCTCATGTATTTTGCTAGAAATACCAAGGCTCAGAAAACATGACAAGCAATTGTTCCATGCTCAAGACATCCATCTTTATAAATTATAAATACAAGCACTTTTCAGCTGCAACATTCAACACTGACAATCTTGGAATAAAGAGGTTTTGAACACCAGCTGTTTCCCTTCAAACTGATGGAAATTAAATGTCAGAATTACCTGCTTCTTTGCTGCCAGAAAAATGACATGTGAAGTGAGTTGAGAGGAGGGATGCAGATGTGTAAGTGCTTGATGAATGGAAGACCGTCAGATGTCAAGTCTAAAATTTGTGTTATCTGTGTTCATGGTTTGAAACCCAAAGCCTGTGTACCACCTCCCCATGGATATGCTTCCCAGTCAGGACCTTTACCCTGAGCAAGGTGATTGTGATTTGTCTGTGACTCTGTGGCCTGGGGTCAGGAGGAAGAGCAGAGTCTGCATGGCAAAGAGCCCATTCCTCACATCAGAAGCAGACGGTCCCTGTGCAAGGGTACATGACACCAGCCTCCCTCTTCCCATGAGAGTTGCTCCCTGGAACACAAAGTGTCAGGGCTGGGGATGCTGGGCTGTGTCTCAGGCTGGGTTTAGAATCATAGAATATGTTGGAAAAGACCTTTAAGATCATCAAGTCCAACCATTACCCCAGCACTGCCAAGACCACCACTAAACCATGTCACTGGGGGCCTCATCTACATGCTTTTTGAGCAATTTTTGAACAATTCCAGGAAGTGATTCCAATGCCCTGGGCACCCTCTCCCAATACCTGAGCACCCTCTTAGTGAAGAAATTGTTCATAATACCCAATCTAAACCTCCCCTGGCCCAGCTTGAGGCTGTTACCTCTTGTCCTATCGCTTGTTACTTGAGAGAAGAGACTGACCCCCACCTCACTCCATCCTCCTTTCAGATAGTTGTAGGGAGTGATAAGGTCCCACCTGAGCCTTCTCTTCTCCAGACTGAACAACCCCAGTTCCCTCAGCTGCTCCTCATCAGACTTGTTCTTCAGGACCTTCACCAGCTTTGTTGCCCTTCTCTGGACCCCCTCTACAGCTCAATACTCTTGTAGTGAGGGGCCCAGAACTGAACACAGGATTCAAGGTGCAGCCTCACCAGTGCTGACTACAGGGGGATGATCACTGCCCTGGCCCTGCTGGCCACACCAGTGCTGATACAGGCCAGCTATTCAAGACTATTCAAGATTATAATAACACAAATAGTTGCTGCAGTCCTGAAGGTCATGTTTCAAAATTAAGGTACATTTATGTGCTCTAAGAGAATGCCCTAGACTTACTATGTTGATTCATGCTGTTGATTCATGTTTGTTCATACTGGGACTGTGCTTTTGAAGCAGATTTCCCAGTCATCTCACCTAAACATGCTTTGGTCTGCATGTTGGTATAGTCTTGAAGGACCTAAACTAGAATCCTTTAAGATGAAACTAAACCAGAAGCACCCAGCACTCTGTCGTATGCTAACCCTCCAGCAGCACCTGTATGTATGCCAACTGCTACTGGGTATTCACTCTATGGGAAAAGCTGACCCAAAGTACAATCTCTGTATCACACACACTATGGGCATCGGTTCCTCTGTATCCCTGCTTCACTCTATAGATTGAGATCCATGATCCTCCTACCCCATGCACCATACTATTTGCAAATGTAAATAAAGCCTCTGTAACATAAAGATCACAGGCCTGAATCTCAACAGCTGTTAGATCCAGGTTCTTTCTTTAAGATCAGCGATGAAGTTGCACTGATTTATATTGCTTAAGGATCAGGGTCTAGTGAAAAGTTTTTGAATGACTTGGAAGATATTTCAGGAAACAGAAGTTAAACATTGCGTTGACCATTTTGGGGTTTTTAATCAGGCATTTCTTATGCTTTAGATGGCTGAAGAGTAAATCCAGTGAAAGCCGTGAAGCAGGTGCTGATGCCCTGCTCAAAACCCTTCAGTGACCTTCAGTAACTGTAGGGATTCTTGCTAATCTGAAGCTGTGACCCTTAAGAACTTAAATGCTGAAAGTAATAAAACAGATCAAAGCTGTGTACAGACAGAACCAAAAGTTATCTAAAAAATTTAGTTTATTATCTAGAGTGGGGTCTTGGCCCTACCAAACGACCTTGGCTTCCTAAACCCATGAGTTGTGCTTTCTCC
Organism: Coracopsis vasa; assembly: GCA_026283785.1. Lineage (NCBI taxonomy): Eukaryota > Metazoa > Chordata > Aves > Psittaciformes > Psittacidae > Coracopsis > Coracopsis vasa. The sequence goes on along the minus strand of JANHGB010043303.1, from coordinate 34,662 downwards.
CATTTCTCCCACCAGACCCATCGAATACAGACTTTCAGCTGGAATCTGAGTGTATAGTTTTAGTTTAAAGACAATTGAAAATGTAGCTTGATGTAACCACGAAATTTCATACAAAACCACTGCTGAGTTTCTGAGAAGAATTAAATGAAAGGAAGTAAAATATATTTCACTTGCTTCTGGAATTATTATTCATTATTGTTATTATTAGTGAGTGGCTTGAAGTTGTGGAATGAATACAAAAGAATTCATATTCTCCTCATTAGTGATGAATGACTCTGTTATGTAGGAAGCCATTAAACTCCTTGCACTATATAGTTCACATTTGTTTCCTAAGCAATGAGGACTTGGATCGTCCTAAATTCTTGCCATTTTGTTTTGGAGATCAAAGTGGGTAATTACAGTGTATCTTCTGGCTTTCAAATATGGTACTTGTTTGTATTTACAACATCATCAAGACAAAACCCACTGTGCCAGGCCAGTAAAAGACACATGGTAAGAGACAGCATTTGCCCCTGGAGGACTCACTATCTGAATAAATATATTCATTTTGTATTGTAGAAGTCAGCAGAGAATTCCCCTGAGGCTAAGAACAAAATAGTCTAAAATACAATTACTGTGAATTGTTAAATAAAACAGCACTGAATGAATGCAAAGTGTCACCATGATTCAGGTATGTTTTGTAAGGCTTCTTTTTAATTTGTCTCTTCTTGTAAACCAACATTTTCCAAGCCATTAAAATACCCCTGGCACAGCCTATTAGTGTTGCAGAACAAAATGCGTATTTTCTCTTCAACATTATTTTTACAAATATGGGGCTTCTACCAGCTATGCAAACTGGAGAGACATTAAGTACTGATGTATCTCTGTATCTTCTAATTTGAAACCTGAAATGAGTAGGTCCTTGTCAGTCAATGTGATGGACTGCTAGCACTGAAGTGCTAGAAATGGCTTTGAAACAAGCAGGATGTGTAACTCTAAAACTGATGATGTCCATCAACTTCTCCAGTAAGGCATTTTTTCCATGTATTAGACTCATTTATTGACCTTTCACACCGTGTGTTCCATGCTCCTGCCAACTAATGACAGCCAAAATTTTCAATTAGAAATTCAGACCATCTGAAGAAAAGGCTGTTTCTTTTCACTTGCATTTCTTCCTCATTTATTTTTGTATGTATTCAAGGGCTCTGGAGAACTGCAAAGACTACATTATGCCCGGTTAATTTACAGCCCTCATTTTTATTGGGTTACTGTGAATTCCAGTTTTTAAATCAACATTGCTATGTCACAAAAAGACATGTGTGTACATCTTGTATGCAGGACTCATTTTGCATGAAAGTGAGTGCTAGGATGAGGTGCTAGAATGCTAATAGCATATTTGTAAGCTACATAGCAGCAGAGCTGACAGGCAAACATTCTGGCATGCCATTTCAGACTATTTTGTCATAAAATTAGCTTTGTGAAAATGTTTTATAGTGCTTTGGGTTTTGAGGCGCTTTTTTTGTTTTAGTTTGATCTATTTTTTCCTGAAGTCTTCTAAACTGAAATTCATTATGTTAAAGTTTCAAGTTCTAATGAACCCAGATCACTTTTTCCTAGTTTTATATTTACAAATGTTTCCTAAGTGTGAAAGATTTGGGAGTCCAGGGAAGGACAAACTCACAATAGAAGATATTTGATGCACTAATTTGTTAATCATTTGTACCTAATTTCTGCTTTGATTTTCCCTGGCTTCAGTCTGCAGCCATTTATTTTTTTTTTACTTTCCCTTTGCAAGGTCCCATTACTTTCTTTCTATGCAACACATGGTGACTAGTCCTTAAGCAACCATAAAGGTTTGGTCGGTTTATTAGTTTGGGGGTTTTTTTATCTGTTATAAAGTCCAACCCAGAGTCACCTTTTAATGGTTGAAATACCTTTTTGTCTGACAAAAGACAGACACGTTTCACAGACATACTAGCCTGTAGCCTGGATAAGCACAAAAAGTGGCAAAAAGCCAGTCACCTCAGTTGTGTTATGCAGCTCTCTGGGGTCACTAAGGAGTTGTATCCACATGCTTATTCTATGTTTAAGTTGCTGAAAGCATGTAGGGAGTTATTTGGAAAAGTTGTAAATGAAGACATGCCAGCCAGCTTAATTATTTCTGTTTCAAAGCAAGAAGCAGAGCCCAGTGTGAAATCTCTACCCCCTTGAAGCTAACAGGGGATCTCATGATGTCTCCCTTGGTCACCTACATTTCTTTTCATTGTATTCCTGCTTTTCGGTAAAACATTCTACTTCCTCCAAAAGGTCATGGGATCCCCTTGATTTGCACCAGCCAAATGTTTGATTTTAATCAGGTCTGAGCAAAGCAGTCAGGGTTGGTTGGTTTCCTTACCCTGTATCATTTTACTTAACACTGGTCGAACGCAAAACTAAAAATTGAATACCTGATATGTAGCCCTTAATATTCAAAAACATCAATGACCATAACATCATCAAAGTTGCCTGAAGCCATAGTTCAGGGGCAGTGCAGTTTTAGGAAGTTATCACAGAGTCATAGAATAGTTAGGGTTGGAAAGGACCTTAAGATCATAAAGTTCCAACCACCCTGCCATGGGCAGGGATACCTCACACTAAACCATGTCACCCAAGGCTCTGTCCAACCTGGCCTTGAACACTGCTAGGGATGGAGCATTCGTAACTTCCCTGGACAACCCATTCCAGTGCCTCACCACCCTAACAGTAAGGAATTTCTTCCTTATATCCAATCTAAACTTCCCCTGTTTAAGTTTGAACCCGTTACCCGTTGTTCTATCACTACAGTCCCTGATGAAGAGTCTCTCCCCAGCATCCTTATAGGCCCCCTTCAGATACTGGAAGGCTGCTATGAGGTCTCCCCGCAGCCTTCTCTTCTGCAGGCTGAACAGCCTCGACTTTCTCAGCCTATCTTCATATGGGAATGCCTGGCCAGGAATCAGAGCAGGCATCAGCTGAGCCTGGACCCTCCTGAAGTTGATGGAATCATCTTTGGTTTTCTTTTTTGCTTTGCGCTTTGCTGTTTGGTTTATTGCAAAACGTGCTGAGATGTTGTCCTGCAGGTTCAGTCCCCACCTCTCCACAGGTCCTGCATGTTTTGCTAGAATTACAAGTAGCTCTGCAGGGACAGTGCTCCTTGTATCAGAAATGCTGGTGGATACCTTCTTCTCCCACACGATCCTATGGACTAGGTGTTCAGAGCATCAGTGTATGTCAGGCAGGGCAGAGGTGTCTCTTGTGGTACCGCAGTGGCCTTCGTACAGGGCTGTCAGGTTGGTCTGCAATACAAATTATCACTGGATTTGTTATCTGGTTACCTTTAACCTCTGCTCATTCACACTGGAAAGCCAGTAGTCCCAAGGTCTACCAGAGCAGCTCTTCTGGTCAAAACACAAAGATCCAGGATCAGGAGGTGGTGCTGTTCTGGAGAAGGAGCAGAGAAATAGGCCAACAAGCCTCATCCTCATTTATGTGACTTTTCTGGTGCTCAGCAATTTGCAGGAATGAGGTTGCATCTTTTGCTGTGTTTAGGGAAATCTACTCTCTTGTGGATCTAGCACTTTGATGGACCACCTGTGTCACATGTGGGTGGTGGAGAACATGAGTGTGACACATCCTTGCATTTTACTGCTGCTTTCTTTCTGCTTTCTGCAGGTGTGGTGGGATGAGAGTTGTCACTCAAACATAGGTGACCGTAGTCAGTCAGCTTATACTGGCAATAACCTGTTTACTACAAAGAGCTATATGGGGCATCTCTATGGGACCCCAGTACAAGGAACGCCACAGAGACTTGCAAGGACATGGTCAGGTTTTCCCAAAGTAAATTCTGTGACTTCTGAGCTCTGTTGTGAAAGAAGGAAAGCTGTAAATCCTCAAAGCTGATAGTGCTATAATAGTAATTATTTGTGGGGTTTTGTTTGTTTTTATTTTGTTTGGGTTTTTTTTATTACCAAAACCACAGGGAATGACAAAAGGTTACATCAGTAGCGATAGTTCAGAAAGCAAACCATGAGAATTACAGATTTCTGCAATAAGATGAATTAAGCTAAAAGCCATATTAAGCACATTTGCTGCATTTTTTAATTCTGGATGTCCTTGCTGTATGAGTTTATTGTTAAACTTGTTGTTAGGCTAACTGATAAAATCAAGCACTAACATTTTAAATCAGCCTGAATTCTCGACAGGTTGAAGAATTCCTTCCAGTTTGGCTTTTCAAAAACCCGTATCTGATGACATGATTGAATTTTGCTAGGACAGCCTATTAGCTGCTTCATTTCCTGGTGATGGAGATTTTAGATTTGTAACAGACAGAAAAGTCAGAGGCACGGTGTCTGGTTTTTATCTGTGAACAAAGTCTGTTGCAGCAGCAGGGAGGAGAAATAGGTCTGCTGAGCTTTGCTGTCCGGCTTTGGAGTACCCAGAGCCGCAGGACAGGACTCCATGGGAAATAGTGTGGATGTCAGGTGTGCATCAAGACGTGTCATCTGAAGGGCCTGCTCAGTTGGCAGCTAACCAGAGAGCCCAGCAGCGCTGGTGGCAGTGGCTCAGGCTAGATAGTGAGGAGTGAGAGATGAGGATGAAATCCCAGCTCAGAGGAGTCTGCTGTTGGCTTTGCCAGGGCAGCTTTCCTCTGCTGCAAAAACCCTTTCTCCTTGGAGAAATAAGCTGAGCATGATGGTCCAAATCTTTGATGCAACACCTGGAAAAGCCGGAAAACTAAGAGCTTTCCCCTGTTTGCAGAGGCAGAGTTCCTGCTGCCAACCCTGCCCAAATCAAGGGTAGGTTTGTCCCCAAGTCCTGTGGGTGTCGTTGAACATATACCTCTAATTGCAGCTGCTTTCACTCTAATTATAGCTCCGTTTGGTTAGGATTTTCCTCCAATCCCTCATTTCCCCTAAAGCAAACACCAGAGCACCAGAGTTGTAACCCCAGTGGGGACATTTATTAATAACCCCCTTGGCAAATAGGGAAAAAAATCATTATGCTGTATTAGGCACTAAAATATTTTCCCACTGCAAAGGCTAATTGATAAAACCAAGCAGAATTATGGGGCAATTAATGTTAAGATGAAAATAAACACCAGAGCAAAACAAAAACAGGCTGATGGAGAGTATTCTTTTCTGGCTTCAAGGAGTTTCTTGTGAGTTGGAAACAAGATGCTGGTAAATAATCTGAGATTACCTGCCTTCATTAGAAGAGGAGAGAGTAAATGGGGAATTGAAAGAAAGGATTCTTGCACACCTCTTCCCATGAGACTGATTACAAGTTTTAAGGGGTTTTGCATGTCTTTAAAAAAAGCCTTCTAGTTTGAAATTTTCTATCAACATTTCCTCTCCTGTGGCTGCAATTGGTTTTTTTCCCCCTCCCCAGAACAGCTCCGGCTTCTTCACTTCACTGTAAAAGTTGACCAACTTAACCTAAGTGAGTTTGCAGCCCCAGAGAAAAATCCATAATGGTGTCGTTTTACATAATTACTAAAGAAAAAATGAGTGATTTATATATTTATTTATGATTTATCTGAACTATTCTCAACTTCAAATTTAAAATTTGCATGAAGGCTCTAGCAAGGAAAGATGTTCAGGAGAAAACAAAATCTGGCAAAACTTTGAACTTATTCTGGAGAGATTACCTTTTTATTTCTTATTTGTACAACATCTAACACCTTTGATCTTAACCTACATCCAGGGCTCCCAGCTGGTAGCTGCTAGTACAAACCAAACAGTGAATGACCAGCAACGAACACACTGGTCTAGACGCACAGTCCGTCCACTAACTCAGCAGGATGGGGAAGGAGATAATGAAGACACAGACAAACAAGAGACTTCCTACCTGATATTTTATTCATTCATCAAACAATATTACCTATTCCCACCCAGGCGGGCAGGGGGAATTTTGTGGGGCTGATTAAAAGCAAGCAGAAATGAAAAAGCAAAATAAACTCTTTGCTAACCAGCAGTTTTAATTTCAATTAGATTTGTGATTTTTTATTTCTTTTAGGTAAGTAAGGCTCTGTAGCAGTGGAGAGTGTAGTACAAGTCCTGTCTAAAGAGGTGCTGGATGCAAGAAATCCTTCATTTTATTCTTACCTATCTGGGATTTAGAAAAGGTCACAATACCATGGTTTTAAAATAATAATAAAAAACATTGGAAGCATACTATCCCTATTTGAGGATCACACATAGGCTGATAGAGAGGACTGGTCTCTTGTATATTGCAGCAGAGGATTTTGGGGTTTTTTTTGGGAAAATTCCTCCCATATCTGCTAGGGCAAGCCATGCCATTTCCTAACATTAGGACAACTCCAGTGGGTATTGTGAGTCAGTTCTGTATGTTGTTGTACTGCCAAACAAGTCCTGAGGGACTTGTCCATGCTGCAGCAAAGGTGGGGCAGGACCTTTTAACCAGGCACTTCTTGACCCTCATTAAGAGCAGCTGGACATTCATAGAGTTAGAAGCCTGAAGGTAAACAGCTATTTAACAGAAGGTCCCTCTTTAACAGACTCTGTTTAGGAGGCGATGGTGTGGCTTCAGGCTCCCTGAGGGCAAACACATCTGCCCCTTTACCTGTAACCTAGCTGAGATTACATTTTGCTTTCTATCATGTCAAGAGGCATGGTGGATTGTAGCCTGAAGATTTTAAGACATGTAGTTCCTCACCATCCTTTCATTTACTTTTCACATAGGAGCTGTGGGAGTCTTGTCCTTCCTTGAGCATCTAGACTTGTGGATGCAGCTGCATTCCCTGGGAAGAGAAGCTTATGTGGACAACCAGGGGAAAAGCTGGAGATGGGATTAAACTCTTCTTCACTTCTTGTGTGATGGTCCAGCATTGAAGAAATGTCATGGTGGCAGCTTATCCCAACTCTTCTTGCTTTGGAAAGGAGTTTGAGGGTCTCCCAGGTCCTCCTCATTAATTCTGTGGACCCACGTCACCATTTACAGAGAGGTCAGCTTCTGGGTGAGTATTAAAAGAGACTCCTGGTTGCACTGGTGGCATCAGCTGACTCTGTTCTGTGGCCTCTGAGTTTTCAGGGGATGGGGAATGACAAGTGTCAGGACAAGTTTGGAGATAAGGAATAAGCTGGGCATGGATATTCCTCCTACAGATTGGTTGCAAATTGGCCATCCCAATGTGTCATCCTAGATACGGACTGTAAAGAACTAAGGATCAAGTGTTAGAGGTTTTGCTTGGTTTAGACACCTGCAACTTAGATGAGGCCTTAGCCCACATGGTTGAGAAAAAAAAAATGAAACTATAAGGTCAGAACTTCAGAAAATGAATAGCCAAAAGCTCTTTTCTGGTAAAAAAAAAAAAAGAAGAAAAATACAACCCAAAGGGGATTATTTTGTGTCTGAGAGTAGAGCAGGGACCCACTGGGTGTTTTGCAGGTGTTGGGGAGGAGGAACGTCCATTCCCCAGGGTGACCCATCAGTCTCTGGCAGGCAGGGAGCTCCACTCCTTGCTGGGTATTGCTAGCCCCACTGGGTTACCACCCTCCCAAAAAGCAGGGAAAGAGCGAGATGCTGTGAAAGTCAACTAATACTAGCTAAGCATGGAGCCACACCAATGTAGCTTTGCTCCTCCTGGACTCCAAATTGGTGCCAGCACACATCTCTGTGCACCTTACCAACAGCTTGAAGCCATGGTGTGGCTCAGGGGGCCAGGTACCTGCCACCTCAAACTGATCCACAACCCCTTGCAAGAGCCCTGAAGTAAGAATTGCACAGTTTGGAGTGTTCTTAATTTCCCCCTCCATGTTCAGAAATCCATTTAGATACAGCCTTTTGATGACCAGACTCCCACTCTAGTCTTCTTTCCTTTCTTACTTCCAAAAGCTGCCATCAGTGCTTATTACACACCCATTTCCTTTCTTTCCTTTTTTTTTTCACCTGTACAACTGCAATGCCATGACTTTCATGCTGCCTTTCACTGTTGCTCAGTCCTCTTCATTCACATCTGGGCGCTTCTTCTCCTTTTCTACCTGGGATCTTCAAGACCTGGAAGGAGTAATTGCACAGAAACACCCATGCTCTTCTGCTGCTTTTGCTGTATAAGAGTACAGCTTTGAATGTGAGGACCCTTTCAACTCTGCTTGGAATAAGAGTTTGAGAGAAAAAAAAATCCCAAGTAAGAAATTACCACAGCTCTTTCACAGCTCCATCACATAAGCTTCAGACAGGAACACGTGTAATTAAGTGACAGCCATACATTTCTTAGACAGTCTCTCCTGTAGCTCTGCTACCAATGCTCGGTTGGGACCCACACCATCTCTTAGCATTTGTTGCTCTCTTCTGAGAATTTCCCACATTTTTTTATCCTTCCCAATTTGTGTCCCACCTATCTATCCTTTCTTTTCCCATTTAGGATGTTTCTCCAGACTGCACCTTCAGGAGACAGGTGTTTCTATCGTAGTCTTCTCCTATCATTCCTGAGCAGCTTCAGGCTTTGCTCCCACTATAATAATGAACCTGCCTCATGTTCACTTGTGGGGAACGTTCCTTAGTCACCACAGTGAGCTTTTAGGTCAATAGTAAGACAAGCCCAAGGCTGTGACCTTGTCCCATGTGTGAGCACAGAAAACTCATTCTGAACATGAGACTACACATTTTTGTCATGAGGGAGGCTGCCCAGAGAGGCCATGGATTCTGCATCTATGGAGATATTCAAAACCAGGCTGGCTATGGTCTTTGGCTGCCTGCTGTAGCTGGCCCTGCCTGAGCATCTCTTGGATGACCCTACTAACTTCAACGCTTCTGTGATCCTATGAAACCTAACTGCCTGGATTCTTTTCTTTTCTTTTTTTTTTCAGCCTCCAAAGTCTCTCTCCTTGTTCCTTCTCGTCGCTTTCTCCTTGCTCCTTCTCGTCCTTTCTCCCACCCCTGGCTTTTCTGTTTCATCTGGCTTCTGCTGAAAGCTCTGCCTCTCCTCTATTTCTTCCACTGCTTACCTCCTGTCACTTTCTGGCCTTTTGGACATCAGTTTGTCTTTGCTTGCACTGCCTATTTTTTCCTGTGATCTTCCCAGTGCTGGTGTACTTCAGAAAAAAATACAGAGAATCTAAGTAATACTAAGAAACCATATGTATTATCACAAATGTAATTTATTATGTAGAAATGGTGCTTGCAAGTTAATACATAGCAGTCACACTTGTACTGCCTAAAGGTGCTCGCTTTCAGGATCAGTGGCCATTATATACTCTAATGTGATGAATACGTGCCATTATATCTGTATGTGAGAGACAGCTTCAGAAAATAGCCAGAGGTCTGGAGCAGAGTTTTGGGACAGTGACTGGTGTCCCCTTGTCTGATGTCTGAGCTCATCTTCATCAGTTCTGGACAAGGAGGAAGCTTTGTGGTGGTGCAAAGTCACCCTGGCCATGAATGAGTGTGCCCTGCTGAAGGCTGGGGACAGGACAAGGGCGTTTTGTCTGACTGTCTCTGTATATAAGGAGCAGGGATATTTCTGTTGCTCAATTTGTGCCTGGAACCTGAACCAAGTACCACTTAAGGATGCTAACAGAAGTGGATGAGTTCATTTAGCCAAGCTATTAGTATTTTAGGATATTTCTGTGTTGCCTTATCACCTCAAAAAGAGGCAGACTGCTTAAAATGCTCAATATTTAGAAAAGCTTGTCTTGTGTCTCCTGCTTTGTTATTGGTGTGGAATATTCTCTTCTTAAGCATACTGCAATAATATTAGATAATTACTTAGCTCATTTTTCTATACAGGTTTTGGTAATTCGTAATTGTCTCAGAGCTGAGAAAATGTTTCCTTTAAGAAGGTTAAACAAAGAGTTTATTGACATTAGTGAAGATTGGTTAAAGGAAACATTATTAAATAAAAGGAGCTTTATTTAAACACTAAATTAATCATTTAAAGGCAAATTAGAGGTCGTAACTCCTCCTAAATAAATAATGTTAAACAATAATTAGATATCCATTTTAGATTACAGGCAAGCACTTGGGTTCAGTGGGCTAAAAAACAAGTTTCTTCTCATCTCTTCAAATTTGTTCAATATACATAATTAAAGCGAGTCACTGCTCTGCTTAAATTTTCCATTCTGAGATTAAAAAAAGATTCCGTTTGTAACTATGTGTCATTTTCGCCATTAGATGATAAAACATCTTTAAAGCTTCACTTTCATGTAAACAGAAGAAAAGATGAGAGCATCCTGAGAGATCCCCGGCAGTGGAAATCGATTCTCCTAAGCTACTGGTTACAGTTATCAATCTTATCAAACAGGCCGATGCATGAGTGCCCTCAGCCACTTTGATTTGTATGATCTCTCTTTGCCAGAGTTAACCTTTCTGGCGTTACGGCGTGTGCAATGCGCACTATCTGGGCTATAATTACACTCCCTTTCATTAGCGCTCTTAGTCATCTCTTAAGTGTGAGATAAAATTAAAGAAACCATCCTCCTTTCTCTTTTAGATATTTTTTTAATTTCTTCTTCCTATATTTTTTTTAGGCTCTAAGTAGTTTCCTTTGCCATTTCCTACAAATACAAACCAGCTTTCCCACTTACGCGCTTTCAAAGAGGGATTCAGGACAGGAAGTCACAAACCCAGCATCTCACATCCTGCTACCACTGGGTTTTCATTAGGCCTTCTCAAAATGATGATGGCTGTTGAGCATTGACAGGAAACCATACCACTGCCCTCCAAAACCTTCTGCAGGCTTCACTAGTCCCAGTAGCCATAATAAAAAGCACTGGGAATTTTTGTCCACCATGATACAAATGTTAAGTAGTTAGATTAATGAAGTCTGATGTAAGTGCTGATAAATAATGACACCACTGAAAGCAACCTCGAAGGTGGATGGCAACATCAAAAAGCACAGCAGATTTCACTCTATTAAGGGATTGCCCTGTAAGGAAGCAGAGACGGTGGTGAGGGGTAAGCTGGATGGTCTGGGAATATTCTAATACACAAATCTTCCATCAATGAGCAAGGCTTTTTTGCACTGAGTTGCTGCTCTGGTCCTGCATTTGTCATGTTTGATTTTAGGCTGATAAGCAACAGAGAGTGCTGTCAAAAGGTGCTGTGTCATAGATGTTGTGCTTGGTGTGAGAGAATATTGCATGGCTAACTGTCATCCCTAATTGCATGGTCTGCATTGGCTTTGGCTAGAGCTGTTTTCCATACCTCTGCCTGGCATGCAGGCTCCTGTTCATTCCTTTTTTGCTACTGAGTCTAAGGTGAATATAACTTTGCATTATGCTAGAATATATATTTCACCTACTGTTGCTTCATTTTCTTTCATTTTAAAATGAAAGTGGCTGATGTGAGAGATATTTTTAACCTCAGCATATGTTATCTCACACCTCACACAGATCTTCAGGATCTGCAACAGTGGCAGGAATTGCAGATTTCATTTAAATTCGTGTTCTAGGAAGAATAACCTCGCAAGGAAAAGTTGTTTTGTACAACCCCGATATCTCTCATTAGCTAGTGAACACAAAGGAACAGAACAGGACTTTTCTGATTATTTTAGTGTTTTTTCTCCCCCTTAACTACTGATTTTACACACAAGAAGAAAGGCACTTTGTATTTAAGGTTAATCAAGTTTCAGTACAATTTTTTACAAACTAGAATCACACTAATCTTTTTTTTCTTGCTCTAATGTGTGGCTGTTGAAATCCTTAGCTGTGATAAATTAAGCTACTTATTAATCTAATTATCGTACATTCATCCTAGAAACTTTCATGTGACTTGAAAAGGCTATTCAACCTTTTCCCTCCCCTCCTAGAAAGGGCTCAACCTTGCACCAATTAAGATCATTCTGAAGTAATGCTTTAAAAAAGCTTTCTTTAATCACCCAGTGGAACATGGGCCGATGGTAAGCAAACTTAAAGCTGTGAGAAAAGTTTACCTTACCTTTAAGTCTGGACATTTTGAGTTGGAAGAGGAAGGTATAATTGTGGTATTCCTCTCTTCCTCCTCTTCTCTGCTCTCCTAAATGAGCCTATGAAACTTTTTAACAAGAAAAGTTGTTAATGAAATCGCTGTTTTTTCTCTGAGTGTAGCAAAGGACAAGATGGGAAGATGGACTCAAACAAAACCTGTGAATTCTAATTCATTATTGGGATAATGGGAACTTTTTGACTCCCAGAATACATATTAACCATTTGAATTTTAGGTATTGTTTTGTTTTAAAGCCTTATCTAACGATATGAAAACATCCTGATTCCAAAGTATCCAAAGGATTAAAAAAAGAAAAAAATCCAAGAATGGAAAAGAAATAGGTTGCAAGTGTATCCTATCTTAAGCATCCATTCATTGCCAAATGGTTTTGTTACTTTTTCTTAATAACCACATAAATGGAGCTATTTTATATTCAAATTAAACTAGGTATTAATTTGAATGCAAAGCAGCTCAGTTTGTGCTGTTTCAATGACAGGTTTACCCCTAGACAGAATTTATGAACAGCCCGATGTGGGGGAAGCCCACTTCTGCTCCTCACCCCCACTTCGTGCCTAGCAAACTTGCTAACTGTGAATAGTTTTTGAAGTGAAGATTAAAAGAGTGGAATTATAAAGTATAATTACATTTTATTGAAACTCTAGAAATCAGAAAAAAATTCAGCAGGAAACTTTTAGTGAAACATGATGTGTTGTCATTATCATTAAAAGATAAAAGTTCCATACTGTTTTTATCTGTTTATTTGGAAGAAATCCAGCCTTTGCAGTTACGCAGGAAACAAAAAACTGGAATGCAGGAGTAATTATTAAAACTGTGTGATTTGTTATCTCAGCTACTGTCTTTCCAAATGGTAATGCGATATCAGCAGCTGCAGACGGTCGCTGATTTCCTCTATTAGTAAACAAGTGCTTTGGAGACCTGTGTGAGGCACTTTAAGCCCACTACTCCCCGAAGTGCTGTCAGGCTTAACTACTAATCCATGGTATTTCAGAGCACTGGAAATTCATCTTTATAAAACCTGAACAAAAAAGGGAAAAAGCCTGGAGGGCAGGAGCTCCCTCTGGTGAGACAAATGACATGTTCATTTATTAATGAAACAATAACCCTGGAAAGAGGATCAAAGCACATTCCATCCTCACTTTACAATCCCCAATTTTCTCAGGCCATACCATTTAATTGAGCCATGACAATGGAATACTTAATTGTTGCATTAAAGTTTGAAGAAGCGACTTCTTCAGAATCAATGTTCATTTCTGGATTATGACAGCATAATGTTGCCAGCTTGTAGCTGCTGGAATTTTATTTACTCTCTTTCTTTTACGCAGAGAGAGAGAAAAGAGATCATTTTATTCTTTTACCAAAGGCCTCTTATCCCTATCCATAAGTAGGGATATATATATACCTGCACTGTAGGTAAAGCCCAGCTGCTGATCCATTGCCTTGCTGAGGTTGTACCCAGGGGGACGTGGCTGGTGGTGACTTCTGCAGCAGAAGGAGAAATGCAGGGGGGGTAGCACCTTGGAAAGGTAAAAGAAACAAGCTTCTGATCCAAGATGTAAGAAAAAGCTGAAATACAGAGCTGACATCTGGAAGCACATGCCTCTATAAGCACCAGCGAGGTCCTAGAGCTCTCCATGGGAACTCCAGAATGTGAATTTGGGTTTGTAAATCACTGCCTTCCTGAATCAGGGCCACAGACAAATCCTAGTCCATTCTACTTCAGTGTCAGCCGTTATTGAATAGGTCCAGAAGCAGCTATGATTACCTTGCAAGCCTGCCCACCCTGCTTTGCATCTACTTTACTTTCTTCCAGCACTTAAAACACATGGATGCTTCAAGGTTTGGGAATGCATAACGGGCTTTTGATTCTCACCCTGATTTCAGATAAGGTCACAGAGGACTTCCTAGTTCTTTCCTGGGGGCTCACACTCTCTGCCATCAAATTTTTGAGGCAAAAGGGCCATCCTTTTGGTTTTGCCTCCAGCTGCTGCTGGGGTCTCCAGTATTTTGAAAGGACGTGAAAGGAATAGAGGTGCCCAAAATAAGAGGCAGATTTTTCAAAACAAGTTGCATCATTTCTGAAATGAATGCATATGTCACATCTGTCTCTCCAAGTGTCATTTCCCTAACACATGAATATATCAAAGTTCTTATCAGTAACATATTTTATATAATTGATATTTACTGACTCAGTATCCAGTAGGGACTGACAGCATTCTTTTCCTTTAACCTGATTTTAACTTAAATGTAATTTTCCAGGTGCCTGTAAGGAAGCAGCTAGAAAGGCTATCATACACATGTCTGCTACCTTTAAATTAATACACTGTGGTTTGTTAATTCTTCTTATGACATGTATTATAATACACTTGCATGTACATAGTGCCTATCATATAAGAACCCTGAGGCACTTACAAACATTAACTAAGCCTTACAATCTTCTTACTTTGGGTAAACAGGGACAGAGGGAGGTTAAGTCTGTCATCCTGACAGCTCTGTGCAGAGCCAGGAACAGAACGGCTATATCCTGGCACCTTGTAGGCTCTAGGAAGCTGACGGTCCCGGCAGAATGACTAATACTCTTCACAAGGGTGGCTAATGCTTCCTATAGGGTGGCAAATGCATGGGATGGCTAATTCTCCCTGTTCCTCCATATGTGTTGGAAATGTCATGCCGGACAGCGAAAATGGGTCAGGATCTCAAAGGAATCACAGCTGAATTGCTTATGCTTATGCATATTTCCCCTCCATACTTATCTGACTCAAGCAATGGGCTAGCTATTGGCTGTGCAAGAAGTAAGTAAACCGTGGTTGCTCAGCAGAAGCACAAAGTATTCTTAGGGTCAGTTCGAAGGGGGTAATAGAGAAAGAACTGTTGAGAAATAGATCTAAGCAACAGGTCAGCCTTATGCAGTGTAAGTGTGGCCTAAAGACATGGAAATCTCTGCAGCAGCAGACCTGCTCTGTAGAATTTAATAGAAAATATGACCCCTCCCCTTTTTATGTTCTGTACACTGAGTGCTAAATCAGAAATGGGGTGGGATGAGGACCATTTGGGAGTCAGCCTTCCCAGGATGTATAATTCTCTTAAAGGAAATGTATACCACTGCAGGGGTATAGACCTGGGTGTTCCTTCATGTGGGTCAGGTAAAGTCCTGCTGCATTACTGACACAAAAATGAGCAGATGAAAAAGTCTCAGTGAATGAATTGTGTAACAAAGCCCACAAGAACTCTATTTTTTTTTTCCCTGGAGTATTAAGAAATCTGTGCAAAAATCCCCTGTCTTCCAGAGGGCACTGAAAAGCACAGTCCTATTTCCAGTGTGTCTGTAAGATACAGACCTGCTATTTCTTTCCTTCTGTGCATATTGCAGTAGGGTCTAGGTGACCTCTCTCTGCAGGGCAAATATCAGGATACCCCAAATAGTCCTAGCAATGGGGTTGAGGTAATGGAAAGGGAAGGCAATAAAAGCGAGCTTGAGTCCCTATGCAAAAAGGTAGGTGAGGCTGGTCCTGAGTCCTCCTCTATATATTGGGAACTATCTGGTCCTACCATGTCCCCTTGCATAGATACTTCCAAGCCTGGGGGGTTCTCCCTCCACCAGCAAAACTTGCCTAAGTTTTTCCAAACAATAGAAAGAAAGCCTGTTTGGTGGAGAAACACTGAAAGAAATGGCTATCCCTTCCCTTCACGGGAAGGTGAGTGGCTCGGACAGGAGCAGGAACCGGTGTCAAGGGCTCGGAAAGGATGATGAAGTCAGTCTGGCAGCATAAGCTAAGTCCATCCGTCCCAGCTTGCGTAGATGAACCTGGCTCCCTCTGCCCTGCTCCTTACCTATTGAGTCCCTGGAAATCCGATTACTGATCCAGGCCAGCCGTACGTGCAACCAAGCAATTACATTGTTTTTCTTCCACTGCAGCTCAGTGGGTTCTGCAGTTGACGTCGATAGGAAACCAGAATTTTAAGACAGAAAAAAAAAGTGCTTGATGATATTAGTGTTATAAAGACGGCTTACAGTACTGGATATTACTATACTGTTTGATAGCGATTAAGGGTTCCAGTTGAGATTGAATGATTTACTATGTTTTATTGAGAAATAATAAGAGCTGGGAAATGAAGGGAATAGGAAAAGACAGAGAATGGAGGTGCAGTGATGCCTGTGTTGCAGCTGGGAGCTGAAGTGTGGGACGAATAAGTCCTTGGTCATACAAGGATGTAGTTCTGCCTGTGCATTCACGTCAGGCGATATTCTCCACGCGCAAAATGAAACACGTGGCCATCTCTGGCAGTAACACTGAAGAAGTTCAGCCAAGGTCACAGCATGGAGGAGGAGGGACCCCCAGGCTCTAATCAGAGTGTCCCCATCCTTCTTAGGCTGAACCCCTGAGCTTTCTTATCCTGGAATGGATTTTAATGTCGTGTCCATTTTGGCAGCACCCGGGGAGGTTTTGGACAGCTGCCTTGGGAGCAGGGCATGGCAAAGGCATAACTTTCCCAGCGGTGAATAGGTGAGCTTTTGGAACTGCAGAGAAAATGTTTTCTCACACAAGTTTCAGATAATAAACTCAACTGAGTGAGCAGACACCAGGAATAAACATTTAATTATCCTTCTCACCATTATGAGGAACTTCTGCCACTCTTCAGGTTATTATACAGTAAATACCCAATTTTCTAAAGGACAGAGCTGTTTTAATTATATGACAATGAATGCATAATTATTATGTTTGTTAGGAATGAATCACAAGACAACAGGCTTGATATTGCTGCTCTAGTTAGTGCATCTTAATTACTTTTTCATTTATTTTGCATATAAAAGCTATTTGCTAATTGTCTTTGCTGTAAATATGCAAAATATAATTAGTCATTCATAATTCTTTATGTGTTATCTAACTGTACATTTGTTACTGAGGAATGTATATTAAAGTTTGAATATTTAATGTGCTTTTGTGGCATAGAACATTTTTGTACAAAGTTTTCAGGAGATATTAGAGACATAATTTAAACCTTCTTTTAACCCCTTTTCCTATGCAAACTAATGTTTCCCAGAAAGACTAGATATTGATAAATTAAACCCTCTGGAAATCCATTTCTATTTTCTAAGCACAGAATATAAAGTCACTGCTGACGATATGAAATGCCTCTTGGTCTCAAACTGAAACCAGAAAGATTAAAGCCTGTTAAAAGTATTGCAAGTTACTCTCTAGAGTGAATTTAAACCGCAAGTACAGAGTCATAAATGCATTCAAATCATATAGCAAGATCAAATTCATTTTTATTCAGTGTCAGTTCATTCCTGTGATAGTCATGCCATGTTGCAGGAAAATCTGATGGCAGTATGTGACTTCTGACAGATATCGTTGATCAGAGCAAGAGGTCCCCATTCCTGCTTATTGTAAGGTAATTCAGTTTTTGTCAAATAATAAAATACACAAGAATTTAAATATTAATTTTGTTCTTTAATTTTGCCACTTGTTGGATCTTTCTTCAGTTGTGTTGCTTGCTGTGAATTGGAATCGCAGGTCCAGCTGAAACACTAAAACCCCAGAACACTGTGCCTTTCCTTCTCTACACCTTCTTTTTCCCTTTTTTTTTGGGTTTTTTTTGAGGCTTAGGCTAGTTTCATCTGTAATTAGCACTCTGTAAGGCCTGCAGTTCCTGGGAATGTTTTACAATGTGATTAGATTCATTACAGAGATTGACTGGTTAAAATGGGCCGTGTGTTTCTGGAAGTTGAATTAAAGTCCAGGTCTCAAGAACCTCCACAAATGATTACGCGTTATCTGCTCACTCGTCTCGGTGAAACGCTGCTGGTTCATTCTCCTGATGCATGTCACATTCTACATTTTTTCATCTTAAACATTTGATTTACTATCAGGTTGTACTGTTAATCCTATGTCATGACATTCCTATTCACTTCTGCTTTTCAGCTGAAAGCAGCTTCCTATGAGATAAAGCTAGGTAAAATCTATTGTAAAGGAAAGAATAACTTGAATGCAGCTATCATATCGAAAAGAAAACACACTCCTCCACTCTTCACCCTTTAGACAGTCTGAATACTTTTCTTAATGATGAAGTCAAACAGAATAGCCACTGAGAATACAAGCAATAGTTATTTTTTTTCCTTCCTTAAGAAGTAATCCTGCTCTGTAATTCTGTAATTGTTCTTATTTACGTTGAGCAAATCTTTTTAAACTAACATATATAAAACAGAGTGACAGTAGGGTATAAATTAGAAAAAAAAATTCCAGCTAACATGCTTCAGTAAATTGTGATATGAATAAATCATACATTTCCCTACTTATCAAACAAGTATTTAGAAGCAAATTTAAATAATGCTATTTAATGCTGGCACTTGCATAAACCCCACAACTGTCAGTGACATTTTTTTCAAGCAGTTGACTACTTGA
>JANHGB010043303.1:8821-11321 GCA_026283785.1 Coracopsis vasa | reverse complement strand
AATTATTGCAGCAAGTAGACTAGAAATCAGAATAGCTTTTGTTTGTTCAAAACTGATCTGGCACCTAACACGACATGAGCCCAAAGTATCTCCCTTTTTCAATAAAATTGTGGCAGGAGCACTCTGACCCATGGAAATGCAATATTAAGTGTGCTTTTATGTAGAGGATCTGCTCAATACCAGGTCCGATGCTCCACACCATTTTTCATTATACAGCATTATTCTCACATGGTAAGGTGGTAAGAACACCCTTCCCTCTCCCTTCTCCCTCCCCTTCCCCTCACCCAGCAGGTGAAATGCACTGCTTCCCTTTTTCATCCACACCGGTCACAGTCCTAACGTTATTTGCCTATGTTTGTGTGGAGAAAGATATGCTGCAAAACACTGGTTTGCATTTTTCTTTTCCCCAAATGTTAGTCACAAGTGAAAAAGAAGAAATGCTTCTGCAGGGAGGGGGATTAGGGTTGGTAGGGCACCATGCTAACAGCCCTACTTGGACTTTCAAAAAGCTAGGCTGTGTTACTGGCCTAATGGATTGATGTGGTTTAATCTTCAAATAGGTATTTAGAGAACAGTTTAAATGTGAATAACTGAATGATACCTTATAAAAACCAACTGGCTGAAAGAATTATAAATTCACAGCTCGTTTAAATAAGAAAGGAAAGCCAATGACATTTCTGTAAGAAGTAATGATAGTCTGCAGTGTCAATATGGCTTTGGTATATACCCATTAAAATGCTTGTACGTTATTGAGTCTCTATTTATGGGGTAATGGCATGCAAAATTTCAGCTGAATATTTAAATTGAGTGTATTTCCTCTTTTATAATTGCAGCATCGGTGAGAGCTAATTCAAGTTGTTTGGGTTTTTTTTTCCCCCTCTAATTTTAGAGTCAGAAAACTATTTTATTTTCTCAGCTACTGTAGAAAAGGATTTTCTCCCTGACTCAGACTTTGTTTGCTAAATTTCATGGTGGCAGTATGTAAATTTTATGTCTGAATTTAAAAAAACCAACCAAAGCAACAAAAAACCACCACCAGTAAAACAAGCCAAAAAAGAAAACCAGGAATAGAAGTTGTAGTAAAACACACTCAGACTACAGTGGTGCTACAGTCATGTGGATGAGGCACCATAATTATAGTTTAAAAAGCAATTAAGATAAAAGCCAGTACAAAGAGATCAGCCAAGTATCAAGAGACTAAATTCTAAGCAAAACAAATCTTTAACTTGAAGCTAAACAAACTTTTGGTGGTCCATGTACTCAACATTTCAATATTCACATATAGACATGAAAACATACGGAGGGTTTGGGCCTCAAAAATGTTCCTTTAGCAGCAAACTGAATTTGAAACCTCCTGAGGCTTTTCAGGAAAAAAATCGTGATGGAGATATGCAAACATTTTAGGGCAGCTGAGCTGTGAGTTTCAGTGCTCATGGTGTACTCATGTGTTGGAGTCAAATTGCTCATTCACTCTCATGTAGTAGCAGGATCTGAAATTTGGCTCCTCCCTGGAGGTACATTGGGCAGTGCTGCTATGCTGCTGCTGGGAAGCAAGCAAGAAAGAAAGGAAAGCAAAGATTTGGGGTGTTTTCTGGTGAAATAATGAGTCACTGAGAGATGTCTGAAATAACCTCCTGAGCAGTCCGTATTGCACTATCAGGTTTTAGGTTGTATGTAAACATAAATATAGAAATACACTTGTACACACATACTGTAAATGTTTACATTATACATGTCACACAGACACGTGTATGAACACATACTTTTACACATAAATTCAATATATTCATGTAGATGCGCAGTCTTAGACATAGATGGATCAGAAATAGATGCATTTCACCCTGACATTCCTTTTTATTACTTTTCTGTATCAATTCTATTACAAACCTATTCATATATTGCAAACTCACATAAAACAGACTGTACCCTATGCTTTTTGCATCATCGACAATTCTTCAAGGTTTAGCAACTTGCTGGATTACTATTAAATGGTAGACTTTCCAATAGGAAAGTGCAGTTTTCGATTTAATTCTGTAGGCAGACTTACTACAAAATCAAATGTAGAATTACAAAGCACAAACTGATTTCTGATGTATTTGGTTTTATGGGAATTTTCCATAAGGGAATACATTATGTCTTAACTAATGTTTTGCCTTAAAACATAAGTTTTGCTGAACCAATTAAATCAACCAACTAATCTTGCACATGAAACATTAAACAAGAATGAAGTGTCTGCAATTAGCAAATAGCTTTGATGTGAGTAACTATCTATCTCTATGCATCACCAGTGTTCTGGGTTTAAGTCCCAGATGATGTTAGACATGCTGAATGTAAATGTTTGCTGTCCATACGTTTCCAACCAGCTGTGTCTTGGAGCAGTAATACTGCTGGGTTTAGAGAGATGAAAACAAGATGCCGATTGCTATTGCTCGGAAAGGACCTGTTTGTGTGAAAACATAGGTAAAAATTAAGGTAGGTATGCAGTTAGGCAAAGGAAAAG
>JANHGB010043297.1:0-68342 GCA_026283785.1 Coracopsis vasa | reverse complement strand
AGAGAAGCTGTGGCTGCCCCATCCCTGGCAGTGTTCAAGGCCAGGTTGGATGGGGTTTTGAGCAACCTGGTCTAGTGAAAGGTGTCCCTGGTCTTTAAGGTCCTTCTGACCCAAACCAGTCTGTTATTCTGTGAACAGAGTCCATATAATCCCATGGGGTAGTGGAGCTGGTGCAGGACCTGTCCTGCCTTAAAACTAAACAAAGGCCAAAATCATGATGTTTCGAGTCAGGTGCAGCAGCAAACACAGATGTTTACTGCCAAAATATTAAGTTGATATTGAGCTTGCAAGGCCACGAATGACTGCAAGTGCAATGCCTGGCTATTGCATTGTGCAGGGCTTGGCCTATCTGGGAGCCAGGCTCTGCACTCTGGCTGGGAAGGGCAGAACACTGGGCTGGCATTGTGGGGATATGGCAAGGTGGTCAAGCTGAACAGAGACCACAACTGCCCTGCACCATTGTGCTGCCCTGACTTCTGCATGTGTCACTATATGGGCTACATGGCTCTGTCACAGATATGCCACTGTGGACTTCAGGTGTATCCAGGTGCATGAGCAGGTTTGCATATTATGGAGATTTAATTGAGGTGGGTTTTGTTTCAGGAACTGGAAGACCTTTTAGGTAATAATAAATTGGTAAATGCAACACTTCTTAGCAGAGGTGCTTAAGGTGCGTGCTTAATTGCTGTGATTTTGTGTGTAAAACCCCCAGGTCAGCGCCAGAGGAGTGACACTACACCTGCTGCTCAGCTGCACATGTACCTGTCTTGTTTTATCTGAGTACACAACTTCATGTTTAACTGCCCTGGATGTCTTCATGGACATGTTCTCCCAGTGCTTTTGAATGGAAGATGATTTATTTCTTCACAATAAGTTCTATTTTCTGTCATCCCCTTCTGACTCTCTCATCCCTCAGAAATACAGTGTCATGTGGTAGGGTGTCACAAAGAAGAAAAAATATATCGGAAACAGAAGAGTTTTCGCCTGCATGTTGCCATTGTTCACATAATACTTAGCAAATGTATTGCCATTAGCAATTATTTCTGAACCGGTGCACCGGTCTGAAATGCACAGGTGTTCAGGTTGTTGGAGGCTAAAATCCTTAATCCAGAATACTGTTGCTTTGAAATAATACTTCCTTGCACTTATTTTGTGCTTTTCTGTTGCATTTATTTGTTGCTGGGTTCAACAGATGTGCTCGCTCTCCGAGTTGCCTGGCCATGCATGAGCAGGTGAGCTGGGCACCCCATAGCATGGTACGGGTTTTGTAGAGCTATACAAGCGATGGCCAGGGATGAGTACTGGTGTCATGGCTTGTGTAGTGGCTAGAATAAGATTGAAATAAGACCGAAAATGTAATTACTGGTTTTCAGCAGTAATTATCTTGCTGCAGCTCTCACTCTTCTCTGTTGCAGAAGCTCACCCTGAGGCATGTCAACAGCAACCAGTGTCTGGATGAGCCATCAGAGGAAGACAAGATGGTTCCCACCATGAGGGAGTGCGGTGACAGCCGTTCCCAGCAGTGGCTGCTGCGCAACATGACCTTGGGTGCCTGAAGTTAGCGCAGACCCACTGCCTCGTCCGGGATATCTTATCATTCTCTTACTCCTCCTTCTCCTCCTCCCATCCTCCTTGCTGAGGCCAGTGGTGCTGAAGCCCTCTTCAAATCCCAGCTGACAGAGCAAAGTCATGGGGCAGGGTTCCTTGGTGCGGCAGGTCTCCACGTGCCCCTTCAAAACCTGTGACTGTTCAAAAGAAGCTCATCTGAGCCTATAAATGTCGAAACGTGTGTTTTCGAAATTTTCGAAATGTCGAAACCAACACAAATCTGCTCAAAAATTGTTCCAGAGAAACCTCTATGAACCCTATGTCAAAGAGGTTGGGATGGAGGGTATTTTCTGTGTGTCACACACCACTACAGGAAGTGACCCGGTATAAAATGCCTTATAACACTAAATGGCATTGGGAACCATCCTGACAGGCATCTCCCAAGCTGGATGTATTGATTCTGGTCTTTCTTGGCAGCACATGGGTGGCATTTGCTGTTCTCTCGTGTTGAAAGGGACTTGGTGAAGAATCACACTGAGCGGCAAAGTTGCCAGGCTCTCAGCTTTGTGGTTTGTTCAGGGAAAAAAATGGGATCTGGTGTTTGGAAAAGCAACAAAACTGAGCAAAGACTGCACTCAGAAATTGAAATTAAATCAGATGAGGCAGCAACAAAAGACACAAACAATGTTAAGAAGGACTGATGCACGTGGGTAACTCAGACCAGCACAGGCGGAACTGTCCCGCCGCGGGAAGAGAAGTGGCTGGGGCTGAGACTTGGGAGCTGCAAGGGGGTTGCAGATGGAGGTTCTGGAACCTGGCCCTCTGAGACTGCTGGAGACTGAGAGTTGGTCTGAACTTGGTCCCTAGCTGCTACCCTTGAGTATTAGTATATACCGACATCCTATGTAAGGCACAGACAAGAGCCTCATCTGTGGATTCCCTGTGCACAGAGGATAAAACTGGATTGATTCCCAGTTCTGGCTCCAGATGTTCTTGCTTCAATAGCAATGCTTATTTATATTTTTAATAATTTTGTGGCTTAATAATTTCATTAGTGTGGTTATTAAAAATGTGCTGATGGCACACAGTTATGTCGGAGGCGTCGCAGGACCTGGTGCCATGCCAGGCCGTGTGGGTGTAGGGAAGGGTCCCATATGTACGAGTGACATTTCCTATATGTACTGTTGATGTTTCCTTTGCTGCCCCCAGCAGAACGCACTCCCCAAAATGCATCTGCTGTGTGATGGGCTGGTCTGGCGTTTTGGCAATACTCTGTAATTTCGTATTGTCTAGGGGGTTCAAGAGACCTAAATCACAGGTCAGCAGCTGTGAGGTAACTTCAGCACAGGTAAGTGGTGAAATGGCATCCCATTATTTAACTCAAAACTCCTCAAAAGCTCTGTTTATGCACTAGGTCATTCAAAATGACAGTATTTTCTGTATAATGCTCTGGTTGCTATGGATTAATAGTGTCATATATGTACCTACTATAAATTTATAGATCATCCATATTTTCTCAATACACTTTGTTAAATTGAAAAAGTGATTGTTGTGCATGTGTGGGAGCTAGGGTGTCACGGGTTAACTCAGACTGGAAGCTCATCTAGTCCAGCATTCCTGCTCGAAGTAGGGTCAAATAGTTCCAGTTCTCATCTTCAGGTCACTAGAGAAGTACATGATATAGCTTAAAAGCTAGCAAAACAGGAGGTGGCTGTAATTCTCCTTCATAGAAAGAGCATGAGAACATCACAAACAAATTTAACCCCCAGTCTCCATGCAGACAAAACTAAGTTGTATCCTTATGTCCTTCCCAAGGGCTTTGCCATGTGCACAGCCACTTGCGCTGGTAGGTCATGTATCTGGGCTCTTGACTTCTGCATGGTTTAGCAGAAGGAAGCACTGTGGAAGGTTCTGCAGCATCCAGGAGCACTGGGAGAGGGCAGCAGCCTCTGGTGGTAATTTGAAAATACCCCCAGTTTTGGGGGATGAAGGCTGACAAGTTGTAGAATCACAGAATCATAGAATGATTTGGGCTGGACAGGACCTTACAGCTCATACAGTTCCAACCTTCTGCCAAGGGAAGCAACACCTTCCACTAGACAAGGTTGCTCAAAGCCCCATCCCACCTGGCCTTGAACACTTAAAGGGATGGGGCAGCCAGAGCCTCTCTGGGGAGCCTGTGCCAGTGCCTCACCACCCTCACAGGGAAGAACTTCTTCCTAATATCTAATCTGAATCTCCCCTCTGTCAGTTTAAAGCCATTCCCCCTTGTCCTATCCCTACAAGCCCATGTCAAAAGTCCCTCTCCAGCTTTCTCGTCAGCCCCTTTAGGTACTGGCAGCTGCTCTAAGGTTTTCTGGAGTCTTCTCTTCTCCAGGCTAAACAAGCCTAACTCTCCTACTCTCCAAATATCCTTCACTGCCTGTTCAGATCCCAGGGTTTTCTTGGCATGGTAGCTGGAGGGTGATGACAAAGTGCAATCAGTGTGCAAGTGTGTAGCCTTTAGGCACAGTCTCAAAAATGGGTAAAGAAAATAGTATTTTTCTCCTTAGAATTATTGTAAAGGTTATTATTCTTCTAAAGTTTATAATCCCTTGACCAAGATAGCAAGCTTGCAGTGTTTGGGATGGTTGGTGCCTGCACTGCTGCGTCCCTGCTCGGGGAAGAAGGGAGATGCCTTTGTATTGGCTTATACTTATTTAGGAGCAAGTGCACGCATCCCTCATAACCAGAGCAGGAGTATTGCTATAGGTCCTCATCATGCTAGCAGGGTGGCCTGCTGCTTAGAAACTGTGCTCAGACCTAAAGGAAAGTGTTGAAACTTCTGTCCGTTCTGGATAAGGATACAGAAACCCCACGAGTCTCACTGCATGTGAATTTCGGGCAAAGCCTCATGTACAGCGAGCGAGGGGGTGATGGTGGAGGTGCCTTAAATGCTGATATGGCATTGGAGATGATAAATGATGGGGTTTAGAGAATGAATGTAAGTTACTGTGCTTGGGCTTCTGCCCTTCCTCCTGCCATTGGACTCAGGTGTTGCCTTGGCAGGTGATTTGGGCTAAAATAATTTAAAATAGCTTGTTTGGTTGCCTCGGTCGGTGTGTATCTGAAGTTCAGTACCCACAAATGACCACAGAAAAACCTCACTTGGTCTTTGTTTCCGCATTTATAAAATATCTCAGAAAGGTATCGGGAGGATTAACTTTGATTTGCACGGTGTGTTTAAAATATAAAGAACCTTACAAATGCTGAATATTTATTGTTTTCATTGAAAAGCGTTGCCAGGTTTTGTGGTTATAAGGCACGATGAAATGGGAGTGAGCTGTAATGCTGGGCAGCATCAGCAAACTGACCGCTTTGAGGAGTAAGTTGAACCATAAACACTATACAAAGCTGCTGTCCTTTTTATCTCCTAGCACTTCCTGGCAATCCATGGGGGTGAGGAGACCCAGGAATAACCCCCGAACTGAAATGGGCATTTGGATCAATTGACCTAGGTGGGTTTTTCTACCGATGCATATATGCTGGTTGCTGGGAGGATTTTATCTATTTGTTGTGCTCTAAAAGGAATAGCACTGCGAAGAGAACTTGCAAAACTCCGTGTTCCAATTTTAGTTTTTAATTTGCAATTGGAGATCTCCTCAGATCCTACACCATAGGCTGCATCTCAGGGGGTGCTAGGCAGAGCCTAACATGGTGATCCTCCAAAGGCCAGAGCTGATAACAGACTGGAGCAATCTGGGGAGATAAAAATGAGTTGGGCAGTGCTGGTGAATGTCTCAGCCTACCCGGGACATTTGTGGTTTTTTGGGGGAGCTGATAGCCTGCCTGCATCCCTGTGGCTCACACTGCGGGTGAAGCTACACCACATGTAACCTGCTACTAAGGACGAGCTGTGATCTGGTCCAGTGGTGAACACCAGCAATGTGTTGCAACGCTTGTGTGGCTTTCCGTGTCCATGCCAACTCGTAATCACATCCAGCCAGAACCATTGCTCCAGTATGTGGCCACCCCCATTTTATTTTCTTTTCAGGACATATTCAGGACAGCTCAGTAAGCAGGGCCTCGTGAAAAGGCCACGGTGCTCTGAGATACTACAGACTTTATCTGAAAAACGTTGGAATTGTGCTCGGTATTTTCCAAAGCAGGATGAGACTGAGGTGCAGTGGTTTGGAGAACACGCTTGCAAAGGCTCCTGAATAAGTGCTGGGAACACAGATTTAAATTAAGTTTATAAAAGTAGATTGTGGATAAAGAATTACACATTTTAAATGTTGTAACAGTTATCAAATGGTAAACTGGTACTCTTTGCTGTACATTTAAATATTTATACATTTTTGTAGAATTAAAATATACTGGTTTAGTTTTCTTCTGGTGCATTTGTCTTTTTCTAGATGTACTTATTTTTTGTATGGTAAAGCAAGGGATGGGGAGGTGACTGCACAAAGACCGCGGCTGGGCCGATGCAGCTACCTGCAGCTGTTCCCCAGCTGGAGCTTAAGGCTCCGTTTTCCAGCCATCCACTGGAAAACACTGTCAGGCAGGAAAAGGGAGCTCAGCTATGCGTCACGTAGAGTCCAAGGAGGCACATTGGGGTCTGCGTCTCACACCTGAACCTCTAGCCTTTACGCTATTGTGTTGGATATTGCCCATATGCTGTATGAACCATCTGTATGTTGGGAAAAATAATAATTCAATGGGAAAGAAGTCATTTCCTGCATATAAATCCTGCTCCAGCCCTCCCTGCAGCAAGCAGAGAAGGTTGGATGGCCATGTTGTGCAGGCATCATGACTAGTTTGTGATGCTGCTCATCCCTCAGGTAACAAGGCTGCACGGTACTGGAGCTGTAAGGAGACTAATACTACATATATAAAAAACAGACAAAAATTATAATAAATATATTAATCTAAATATATTGTATCTAATAATTTAATTTAGTAATATTTTATATATGTTGTTATATATTATATTTATAAAATTAATTATATTAATGACATTAGCTATATCTTAATACGTAATGTAATAAAAGGCTATATATTATAAATAATACATGGTTCCAGAAATGGAGCTTTAGTCTTATTTTAGTGATGGGAGGATTTTCCTTCTTTTAAGTCTTATCTCTGATCTTGAAGTGGATAAATTCTGGTAAGAAGGAAGGAAGGACAGTATTTTAAAACCAAAGCATTTATGAGCATAAATGAAAGTTAACCCTCAGGAGACTGAGAGGGAGAGATCAGTTCATGTCATCCCTGTAGTACAAGTGGTTCCTAAGGAATTTTATCACAAATAATAGTACAACCATGTTGAATTATTTCAGATTTTACTGTTCATTTCAATTGCTGGACAAAATCCAGCCTTTCTGTTACTCGCCTTACAAAAAGTTAAGTGGGAAGAGTGTTTTAAGGGATAGAAGATTATGTACCCTTCATCTGCGTTATCTTAGAGTAACTGAAAAAGACATTATAATGTTAGAGATGATAAAGATTTTTGTGATAATAATGTCTTTAGGCAAGTTTTATAATCCATCTTTCTCTGCTGCTGCAGTGAACTTCGATCAACTGATTCAGAGAAGTACTGCTGATAAATGTCTCATTTAACAGGATTCTGCCCCACCAGAGCAGCATCTTTGCTCATGTAACTACAGAGGAGAAAACATTAAATCCTTTTTATCCCTCTTTACTTGCTTCAGGTTGTCTTCAGAGAAATACATGTTTGTGTGTCTGTTTCTGATGAGCTGCAGTTTATATAAAACATTCATCGCATATGTGCGATTAAAGAAATGACTGTCAAGTTTCTACTCTGATTATTAAACTATTTTGCAAAGATGCAATTAACCGTAGAGCTCATGTTAATTATAGTATGTGAATGATTTAAATGAATCATAAAATAATCTATTTATGAGTAAAGATTGCAGATGTAGAGGTATTTTTTTTTGCATTTCTCAGAAATGTTAATAATCAGAACTGATTATAGAGCAAAAATTGCAGTGAGGGAAACAACCTACCTCTGATTTTCCCTAAAATCTGTACATGGTTTTATCTCTTTTTTTTTTTTTTTTTTTTTGACATCTATTTAAGGGTTTTAGGGAGTCACCCCCCCAAATGAAGCTCTGCCGGGTGTCACAGGGGTGCAGGACATGTCCCCCAGGCACTGCTGCCAACCCTCCAACTTGCACTTCACACCTGAGCTGCCTATTTTTGCCAAGTAAAGTTGGTGAGATCCACTCTAAAATCCATACTGAGGCAGTTTGCAAGCCCGTTGGATGACACAAGTTTGGGACAGTAAATTCAGGTCATAAATAATGAGTTTAATCATTTTATTTGTCATCAGCTCACCCTGCTTCCCAGATACCCAGCTCCTCTCTGTGCCCACAGTGCAGAAGCCATGTACTTTGGTCAGCTAAACCCTGAAAATGCTGACGTGCTGAAATGAGGTAATTGCAGATAACAAATGGAAATAGGCAAAATGGCTCCAGAGGTAACTTGCCCAGATGAGTTTAAATCAAACCGAACATGAGCCTCAGAGTGGCTCCATCCGGACCTGTAGTACCTACACTCACGTAATCAGCCACAGGTTTTTTTCAGGGCTCTTACTGGTGATGTCTCCAATTGTCAGGCAGCAGGGAAACCTTGTGTCCGGCATTCAAATATGAAGTAAAGCAGATTCAAGAAGTTTAGGTTTGTGATCTAATTAAACTTCTGTTGCTTGTTTACCCTTGAGAGTTACAAAGCTTCCATTATTTGACACATTGCAGATCACATCAATATAAACTCAACTTGAAGACTGCCTTTTATTTCATTTTTCAAAAAAGTTCTTTATTTTAGTATTTTTTATTATTTTATATATGTAATAATATATATAATATATATAATATATATAGTATTATTCTGTATTATTTATTTCTGTATAATTTTCTTTATTTGTTTCCAGGTCATTCCGTCTGCAGTACATACAGAAAAACAGTGTTAATTATTTTTAAGTTAACTGGTGAATTAAATGTTAAAGGGCCCTGTCTTGACATTCTCCTGCATGTGACTTGTGTCATGGTGCATTTTCATCAGTTTGAATCCCTCTGCACCCTGGGGTCTGCAAGTCAGGCAGCTGCAGGGCTGGCGGGGAGGGGATGCCCATGGAGGGGTTGATGTTGCCCAGGAACTGGGGGAGAGCAGGAGGTGAGGTGTCCTTACAGCCACACAGCAGCATCTCTCCACTTCTCTCTGGGCATCTGCTTGCTTGTATCTCCTCTGCTGCTTATGCCTCCTCTGCTATGATCTGGCTGTATCACAGGTCATCATTCCTGCATAACGTGTACCTCTGTGGCCTTCACCTTGGGACCATTAGGATAACTGATAAATTGGGGAAGAACTAACCAGCTCTGATTGTTGATTTAGGGCAGCCCATGGGATTACCCGTCTCGACCTTGGACCTGTAGGAGGTAATGAAGGGAAAGCATTACTTGGTGTCCCTTCTGATGTATCTGAGATCTGGGAGGATATCACTGATAATGAGAGCAGAGCTGATTTAAAAATAAATTTTAGCTGGTTTTTGAATTCCAAAGAAACCAGCAGAGAAAATGAGATCCTTTTCTTGGAGAGCAAATGGCACTCAGTATCACTGATGGCATGCTGCAAGGTGCTTGTTGGCAGCTGGGCTTCCTTCTACTGGGAAATCAGGTGAGTTGCTGAGAAAGGGCAAGGGTTTTTTCTGCCAGGGAGTGCAGAGAGGCCCCTGCAGCTACCCTGAATAGCAGGGTGTCGTTAAAACTGAACTTAATTACCTAGCCCACTGGCATTAAGTTGATGGCACAAAGATAGGTTGTTAAAAGGTACAGAACGTTGTACAATGGTACAGAACTTACATTGACTACTCATGTGATGACTGAGGCTCTCCTAAGGGTGGAATGAGAAAGGGCACACACAGACATGGCAGAGAAAGTAAGCTCAGGTTCCGTGGAGGAAGCTATTCCATATGCCCCTTTGTGCCCACCAATGCAGGTAACGTTGGGTGTTTCATGGGCTAGGAATGCATGAATGATAGTCTTGGTCCTGCATACATAACATATTTCATCTGCTTGAAGATCTTAGGCATTGAACAGAGACAATTCATTTCTCCTCTGCTGTTATCCTGATAGCCTCACTCTCATAGTCTGCAGAGTTGTGTCTGCCACAAGACCTGAGTCATACTTGGAAGGGATTAAACTGGTGCTCTGTAAGTCAGCTTTCATGAATACAGAGTTCCTCCTTCAACCATTATCCTTTCATTGTACAAGTACATCTCAATAAAATATTGTGTTCTGCCTGCAGCAAAGTAAATGTGGGAGTTTTAGTGTAATGCCCATGACAGGGGGGTTGGAACTAGATGATCTTAAGGTCCTTTCCAACCCTAACTATTCTATGATTCTATGATTCTATGCCTCCAGTGGGGAGCTACAATCATGTGAGAAGCAGAGCCATGGTGACAGAGCAGCCGGATGGGCAGCAAACCACCAGCTGTGCCTCTCTTTCCAGTGTGCTTTCCATGTTCTCTGCCCTGTGTGGGCTTTCCTGCTGATCTGAAATGCATTCATCCAAAGAGAGCCACAGCACATGCCAGGAGCTCCTAAAAACTCCTGTAAGCAGGACATCACTGGTGACAAATCTGTGACAGGTCAGTGACAAGAGAGTCACTCCAGGGTCAATAGAAATTTCTTGCTGTTTCCAAGCCCTTTCTGTCTTGCCATAACAGGTATTTAAGTTTTACATGTTTAAGTTCCAGGAAGTGCTGGCAGGAAAAGTGGAATTCAGCTTCCAGCCTAGGAAACATTGCATTTCAAATAACTTTTACATTTTCTGGCTTCGATTATAAACCAAAATGGCAGTAACTTGTTCTGCCCTGTGCGTATTAGGGTCCTAATTTTGGTAAGAGCCCTCACAATTAGAGGAGGAAATACTATCTTTATGATCTGTCTATGGATTTGGGGCTGGCACATGTGAGGACCTAAAAAGTGTTTATGGCACAGTTGCCACCATGTGTTTCATCTATTTCTGCTGATGAGCTGGTGACAATAATCCCTGGGGCCTTTAGGCGATGTGCCTGGAGAAAGGCAGGGGCACAGTGGCCCTGGGTGTGGATTTCAGCTCATTTGAACACACACACACCCCATCTCACTCCCTTTCCTCTCTCTATGCACATGTCCATGCTCTCCTGCTTGGACCATCCACTGTAAAATGCAAATAGCACAATATTAGTTTCTGAGTATGCACCTACGTTTGCTAGCAAGTTTCTTCTGTATTGTATTGATATTAAACCGGATTTATTCA
Source organism: Coracopsis vasa (assembly GCA_026283785.1). Lineage (NCBI taxonomy): Eukaryota > Metazoa > Chordata > Aves > Psittaciformes > Psittacidae > Coracopsis > Coracopsis vasa. Next base: position 57,494 of record JANHGB010043297.1, on the reverse strand, counting down.
AACCCCTGCTGCTTTCTCTCACACACACAGTCCAGCAGCCTCCCAGCCTTGTGGGCTTCAGCGGAACTCAAGCTTACCAGCAGTTAGAGGTGGCTAGAAATCAGGTCAAGTCTCTTTGATGGGATGATATTTTTTAAAAGTGTCCTGTTTTCAGCTGGGATAGAGTTAATTTTCTTCCTAGCAGCAGGTGCGGTGTTGTGCTTTGGCTTCAGTCTGAGAACAATGCTGGTAACACACCAATGCTTTAGTTGTTGCTAAGCAGCGCTTACCCTGATCAAGGACTTTTCAGTCTCATGCTCTGCCAGTGAGGAGGGGCACAAGAAGCCGTGAAGAAGCAGAGACAGGACACCTGACCCGAACTAGCAGAAGGGGTATTCCATACCACAGCGCGTCATGCCCGGTGTATAAACTGGGGGTAGTCACCTAGAAGGGACCGATAGCTGCTCGTGTTGGGCTGGGTGTTGGTCACTGGGTGGTGAGCAATTGTGCGTGCATCACTGCTGTTTATTGTTTTTTATTTTCCCCTTTTAGTTTTATATTCTCTCCCCTTGTTATTTCCCTTATCATTATTATCATTATTATTACTAAGCTAAAGCTTGAGTTGAGATATTTTCATACCAGGAAAAACAGGCTGCTCTTCACAGAGTTACAACTAGTCACCTTTTAAACTTTTGTTAGCAAAAGGGAGAAAGCTCAAGGTATTGCCACATTGTTAAGATTAGAGAATTTGATTTGGGATATTTGAAATCTCTTTTCTTTATTCGTGAAATGTATAAAGAAGAGATTATGATGGCTAGCTGCTTAGAAGGTTTAGTAACATACTCATTAACCTTTTTTAATCCTTACAGTATTGCTTAATGAAGACTATTATCAGATTTATATCCCAGTAAATTGCAGTTCCTTAGCATGTGAAATGTGTTGGAAAGTCATATTCAATGGGAAGTCCTGTTCTCAGTGGGATCATATACTTAATCTTACAAAATCTGGGTTGGTTGGTTGGTTTTGGGTTTTTTTTTTGCAATACCCTGGCAGCTCTTCACCACGTGAGAAAAGACAGATTTCAGACAAGCAAATAGCAGGGTTTGTCATAAGCATATTTCAAACCCATCTGCTCAGGGGTGGGATGTGAGAAGCAGGGACCTCTTGCTGAGCCCTTGCCACTCTTTTGCAAGTAAATGCACATCGTGTTTAGTGAGGTACTTTGCTGCTCTAACTCTCCATCTCCCCGTGCAAGAACTGATACAGGGCTTTGCTCTTTGAAGTGGGACTTTGGCAGGATTTGGTTGCAAAATAGTGGCCTTGCAAAGCCGCGTGTGGGTTGTAACCCACCCATCAGGGCTGGACAGAGCTCCGCTGAAGGATCTTTTCTGTATTGAAAAGAAATCTCACAGGACAAGAAATCCATATGAATATGAAATGTCTCTCTCTAACAGATCAAGTGCAGCTTGCCCTGCATAGGTAAGTGTATATATTGGCAAAGCAATAAATTTTTTGTTAGCTTTTCTGATGATGCCAGTTGTTCCTCAATAGCTCAGTGTTGTTCCCAGAACATCAGCAGTTAGAGCATATGATCTGCCTAATAAAGTGCCTTTAACATTAGAAGTGCATCCTCAGCCACATTAGAACCAGCTCCTGGGGAGAGAAGCGAAAAATCCTGGACTAGCAAGCAGGAAAGCATCCCAAGAGAGAAAGTAAATGACTTATTGAGTGTCTGAGACTATTTGTCCACAAATGTCCTTTTTTTTCATTTCACCTGTCTTTAAATGCATGTTTCTGTTACTTCGTTAAACAAGCCTTCCCTGGCACAGCCTTGTGCCCCAGGGCAAAGGTGGGTTTGGATGAAGAGGGTGGGTGGTGTGTCTGCGCGCGCAGCAGAACCCCTGTGCCAGCACTGCCCCGCTTCTCTCCATGTGATGCTGGGGTTCCCTATGCAGAAAATAACCAAGACCCAACACTACCAATGGGAAACACTCCTCAGTGTTTCATCTACAGGGTCCTTTGGAGTGGGATGCAGAGACTGAGCCTGTGTGCAGGGACAGTGAGGTAGTTCCCACTTCAAATGAACTCGTGTTCAAAAGGGAAATGCAAAAACTGCACCTGCATCATACTGGAAGGCTGCTATGAGGTCTCCACGCAGCCTTCTCTTCTCCAGGCTGAACAGCCCCAACTTTCTCAGTCTGTCTTCATACGGGAGGTGTTCCAGTCCGCTGATAATCCATGTTCTCATGTGTGCAGAATTGCTGGCTGTACTGGCCTGATCTTTCTAAAGTTCTTCCAGACTAGATGGGCTGCATCCTCCTACTAGGGTTCTGTGTAGGAGAGCTGACCTCCAGCTCAGGGAGAGATGTGGGAATCCATGGTGCCTGCATGGTTCTGTATTGGTAGGATGAGCTGGTATCATCGTATGAAGGAACTCCTGTACTCAGGAGAAGCACAAAGCCCTGCAGTGCAGGAGATACCACCTGGGAAATGCTTGCATCTTCTCTTTAGTTCACCACAAATGAGCAATGAACAGGACCTTTTCAGTTAAGCCTCGTATCCAGTGCATCAGTTTTGACTGATCAGTCTCCAAACATGACCAGGGAGTAGGACAACCTGTTCAGCTTGGCCTGATTACTTTTTCCACTTTTCCCACTGTTGTTTTTAGTACAGTTGGAACAGTCTATAAAAATTAATCCAGCCATCTCTTGAAATGCTTGGGACCAAGGTAGATCATCTATGCTTTGTTATTACACTGTTTCAGCAGCCTTCCTTTCCCCTGAGGCTGGTTCCCTTTGGAGCACCCTCATGCAGGAAGCAGAGGAGGTAAGCAATGCAAACTTGGAATTCCAGCACCTCAAACCAAACAGACATCTCTCACATCCACAGTCTCCTGTGTTGTAGATTAGGCCCATGTGAAATAGTAAATCCCTGTCCTAAAATTCCTCAGGCAAACTGGGAATCATGGCAGCTTTTGACTGACTGCAAACAGATCACTTGATAACTCTCAGTCTTATTGACAGAACTCTAAAAATACACTGCAAAGTGTAAATAATAAATGTGTAGTATCTGCACTGGAGCAAGTAAACACTGCCTGATGTTGTCTGATATTTCACTGGCAAGGTGTCCTCAGTGATGCTCCAGCAGAATAATTTTCCAAACGAGTGACTTGCATGACAGGTGGATGTGCTGAGCTAATGCAGCCACGCACAGAGCTGGTTTTGGGAGAGGAGGCGCGTTGGGCCGTCATGGCTCTTTGCTGGAGACGGCAGTGAGCAGACTACCAGCGGGTCTCCTCCTGCAGGCTCTCAGCAGCTCCGTGGGGAGGTGTGAGAAAGTGCCTGGCGAGCTCGCCTTGGGCTTGCTGACACGGGTGTGTTGCTAAAAGCTTTTTCCTGTGTGGTGTGGATACATCAGCTTCTGAGGCTGAATGACACACTGATTAATAATTCATGCTGGTAGTATTGACTGTTGGGAGCTAATCTGAGAATGCCTCAGTGAAAGCCGTTAGTACATTTGCCCTGGGTGAAGAAGCTGTCTTCCTGCTCAGGTGCTGAGGTACTGCAGTAAAGGCAGTCTCCCATTGGGAAGGTGGCTGCTGGCGTGCAGCCAAATCCTTTCCAGGCTGGAAGTTATGGAAGCCAAGACTTTCTTGTTACCCAGAACATGCTTCCCTTCTCCTGCTTTCTGGGGTGTCTCAAGGTGGCTGAAGACCCAGACTGTTCAAGACTAGCTTTTACCATAGTTCGTAACTTGCAGGTAGACTCCTGTGCCTGCTGTTCCAGAGGTGCTGGAGTTTGAAATTCTTCTGTGACAGGATGTTCTCTGAATCAACTTTGCAGCTGCTGTTCTGGGACATCATTGCATGTAGGCATGATCTATGATCTTTGCAGGGGGCTGCAAGGCAGGAAAGCATATGCAGGCTGAACTTGCCTGGCCAGTCTAATGAAGGACCTTAGGAACTTGGCTAGCAACATGTGGGTGTGACTTCCAGGAACTGGGAAACCACAGTTTGCATAAATGTGGATTTTAAAGAAATGTGTGGCTTTGGTTTCTGCTGTGATCTTGGATGGAGGGTGCCACCCTCATGTTGTATGTTTGGCCTGGTTGGCAGAGGTCTTCCTTCCTTGACCATGTGGAGACAACAACCCTGGGGCTGAACACCCTAAGACTGTACAATACCAGTCTGTGATGTTTGTGTTCCTGAGTGAGAGACAGAGGAGACCAGTGATATGTGCCTAGGAGTTCTAGGGAAACTACTCGTAGCTACAGCAGTGACAGAGCCCCATCAAGATTTGCCTTTTCTCTCCCCTTGTCCTAGTGCACAGTGTAACACGGCACTGACTTTTCCAAATAAGATGTAAAACTGAACTGTGATGGGCTTTTGCAAGCAAAGCTCTGTTAACAAGAACAGAGATGTTAACCTTGGATCCCTGCCCAAACTGAAATGGATATAATCTCTAAATGGCTTATACCAAAATGAAATCCACTTACAAAGGAATGTTTGTTCCTCTCTTCCCTGCAGCGTTGATGTGCTGAGCACAGAGAGGACAGCAAGTTGCAGTTGGGTGAATTTTGTGTTGAATATGGGACCAAACCATCCCTCACTCCTTTCTGGATGGATATTGTTCTGTCTTCAAGATTTGACAAAAATATGCTGGAATCAAGCTAAAAAACCTAACCCAGAACAGACCTGATTGAAGTCTCTGTTTTCATGAACTCTGGATTAGTTCTGACCTGTTCTGTCCTTTGTAAGCATACCTCGTGCTCATCACTTTCTGAGATGCCACAGTCCCTGGGTCAGGGTTGTGCTGTCATCAAGCTCTGTGTGATGGAGAGTGCTTCAGGCTGGAATAAGACTCCAGAACAGTTGTTTCAGAGATGATGTTCCTCTATCTTCCTTGGGCTGTGGGAAAGAAACTGGGATCCTGGGGGCTGTGGTTAAAAGGAGTACTACTCACCATGCATTAAGGCTGTGCACCAGGAGCCTGCGGAAGGGCAGTGCCTCATGCAACTGATGGGTTTTATTGCCTCTCTGCACACCAGGATCAGGTTGCTCCATCACCCAGGAGGTGTCTGGTGGCATCATTTGGAGATGCAGCACTGTGCTTCACCATGGCTTAATGTCTGAGTAGTGGAGAGTCTCTGCCTGTGTCAGATGTTTATGTATGGACTGTAGCCCTGTGAAGAAGGGGTGCCATGGCAGATGTTAGCCACTGGAGGAACATGGATGTAGGGGAATGTCACATGTTTCCCTTCAAATAGTCCAGAGAGAGGAGTATGATGGAGCTGAGCTGCACAAGGGAAGGACTATGGAATGAGCAGAGAGGTGAGGTTTTGCTGCCACAGTCAAACTCGGACTTCAGTGGTCCCAGAAGACTTCATACTGAGATGCAGAAGAAGTCAGGACAATGGACATTTCCATGCCACAGTGCAGCAGAAGTAGGGTAGTGAGCATAGCATTGTGCTAGGCAACACAGCTATGTATATATGTGTAATGAACCAGAATAAACTGGGTTTCTGAAATAGCAGTGCAAGCACTTGCTGCTGCACTCAGAGGACCAAGTGTGCTTTATGCTGGGAGATGTGCTGTAGCAATGCAGGATCTCAATGTGTCTTGGTCATCAAGTTGGACTGGACCGAGTTCTGGGAAGATACTTGCAGCCTCAGCTTCCCCAAACACTTCCTCTGGCTAATGTAAATGTTGCTTTGGAGATGCTGAGAGGCTTTTCTCCACTCACCCACTCCCACACCCCACACCCCCCTTAAAAAGAGCATATGTTCTCACTACTAACAAGCAGGTTTGTGAAGAGTCTATTTTTAAGATGATTACAGGGTATCAGTAGCTGTTCCAGTGTCAACTGTCGGTTTTGTTTCCCTGTCGGCAGTAAACTGTTGGCAGGTTTGTGCACCAGAGGTTTACTCCTTCCCAGCTGTAATTGCACAGCACAGAAATTATCACTTACTCTGTGCATGCCTCTGCTGTTTTTTCCCTCTGAGTCTGCTGTTCACAAGCAGCACCTCCAAGTGCTTTCTACTCAGTGAAGAGCCATGTCATGGCATCTCCTGCTGGCAAAAGGCAAGGCCCAGGTAGCTCTAAACAGCAGAGAGGAGACTAAACGTGGCATTCTAATATATGTGTACTTGATATTGGTGCATCCCACTTTGTTGCACTGAGAAGGAGGCCAGAACCCAGTTCCTCTCCCAGTAAACCAAATACAGAGACTGTTTTTTTGCAGGCAGTTTTCCCTGTGTGTTATATAAAATTATACCTACAGCCCCAGCTGGAATCTTCAGGGTGTTAAGTGTAAGTGATCTGGTGGGCTGGGTGTCTGGGGAGCTGGCGCTCTTCAGCTTGTGCATGTGTCTGGCGCATTGCTCAGTCTTTCTCCACCTTGGATCCCCATTTGACTGGCAGGCAGAACAGCACAGCCAATCTTCACCAGGATTTTCTCCACATGGCCACACAGAATATGAAGTCCTCTGATGCTCTTGTGAAAGAGGATGCTACAGCAAAAGCTGTGTTTGCTAGAGGGCACTGGGGTGTTAACTCACGCCATCCCTTTGTCCTGCTCCCACGCTGCTAAGCCAAAGGTGACTTATGGAGGAGGAAACAAATATGATCCTTTATTGAGAATTAAGGAAATCACACTGTAAACGGTTGCATCCTTTTAGTTTTTCAAGAGACTTAAATAAATCCATGATTTGTGACTGCAGCTCTGCACACAGGGGGAGTGCAGTGGGAAGTGCCAGCTGATGGAGGAGGGCTCGGAAGTCCCTTTCCTTACCCTACAGGGCATGTCCGGTAGGAAACAGTCACTTGAAGGACACTTGTTCCTTTTCACTTGACATGATGGGTGGCTGGTGTTGCAATGATGCCTGGGTGTGAAGTCTGCTCCCTGTTCTTCAGTGCAAGTCCTTGGCACACCTCCGGGTTCGGAGTCAGCCTTCTCCCCCCACCCTGCAAGTTTCCAAGTGCCACCAAACCGATGGGAGAGAAACAATTGTTGTGCTTCCCAGGCTGACACCTCCTGCTGAGCAGCCTTCCCTGCAGGAACCGCAGTCCTCTTGTGTTACTCTGGGGACACAACGCCTTGTTGCTGATGGGACCAGACAGGATCCGTCACTGTGCTGATGTGTTTCCTCCACAAAAGATCCTAAATGACACCAGTGTCTGAGAGACAAGGAACAAAGAACAAACAAAAATATCTGCTCTGTTTGCTCCCCTCTGGTCATCTGTCATCCAAATCTGGAGTGGGGACTGTGGGTTGTGCTTGTGGAGGAAGGCTCTGGTTTGGGGGTTCTGCTGGGGGTACGAAGTGGGTTAGCTTTTTTTACATGAGACCAACAAGCCTTGAAGGCCAGAATGCTACATCTGCTGAGTTGTGTTTATGGACTATCTGACTCTGGTTTTAGCTTGTTTCTAAAGGACAGACTTCTCTAACTAGTACCATAACCAGTTCCTTGCAGTAAGGCAAAAAGGGGGTGGTGTGGGGCTTAGTGTTGCTTGTGCTACAGCATAAGGCCACAGAATAAGAGGCATCAGAAGAACCTTGTCAAGGTCATGTGAGCCTGTCTCCCTGCCCCAAGGTAAGATCAACTCTACGTATGTTGTTTCTGGACTAATCTGGTTTTAAAGACCCTTGGGGATATAGGTTGCTTAACCTCTTCCAGAGCTTCTAAACAAGACTAGAGAGTGTATTGGTGTCATCATTCCCCCCTCCCTCCAGTCTTCTTTGCCTCAGTTTTTACTCTGTTATTTATGTTCTTTAGTGCATGTGGCTGAAAAAACCTTTCCCTTCTTGTTTCTAGCAGGCTGTTTGAAAGCTGCTCTTATCAATGAAAACCAACTGGGATGGCTATGCTCCTGCACAGTGAGAGAGATATGTGTCACCTCTGGGCTTACTCCCTCCAAATGGTCCATTTCTGTCTCAAAATAAGGTGACCAAAAGCAGAGCACCAAACATGATGAAAATCAGCCCTTTACAGTGAGAACCTGAGATACTCTTGCTTGAACAAGATGGTGGGGATCCTCACCCAGCTGAGGGTGCTGACATTAAACCTTCAAGGCATTGTGGCCTTAGCTCTTGAGAACAGTATCTCTCATTCGAGTCATCAATGAGATTTCTCCCAGATGTATTTTCTGGTTTTAAATTGGTTGGCAAGCTTTTCCCCTGTCTTTACATAGCTGTTATTTTCTAGCTTCAGCAGCGAAAGTACCTTAAACCTGTCTGAGTTAGTGCTTCTGAAGCAGTCTAGGCTGTTCAGTTTCACAGGATTTAAGACTGACTTAATGTTTGTGTCCTGAATGTGCTAGGAAAATTCTTAGCTTTGCCTGAAGAATATTTCACACTTAAGCTGAAATTGTTAGCCTTATTCTCCCTCTGTATGAGTTGCTTAAGTTGTGTATTCCATAACAACCTCTCCTTGTGTGCAATTGTAATAGTTTGGGACATACCCTCATCACAGTTTCGAGTGGCACCACTTTGAAGTGTGCTGGAATTTCCTGTTTTGGAGAGAATAGAGGAAGCGCAGCCAAGACAACCTGAAGAGCATGGCTGTGGAAAGTGCTAGTGCATCTAACTGAGCTAAGAAGACTACAAAGAATGGGACAGAAAGCCTAGAAACATACAAATTCTGTAAGGATAGCTGGACTAAAACGTTGCAAAATAAAGTCTTTCTGGCCTTGTAGGCTATCCTCAGGCAAATGATTTTCTGTGGACCTTAGAGAAGAGTTGTGAAGAACTGGCTGAGCAAAGCAAAACAAAACACAACCTCTATTAACCTGAGAAAACAAGAAACTCAATTCTTCAAAAATGTCCTAGTCTGAGTAGCTAAAGTCCTGAAAAACAGCCTTAAAAATAAATAACCTGTAGCTTTAATTAATTGCACAATAAGGCCACCACTTTCCCTTCCTTAGGCAGATAAAGCAGGTTGGAAACTAAGGGTACCCATCGGGTGACAGCAGAGATTGCAATGAAAGCACTGGGTCTTGTCCCTGGGCAGCCCCAGTTAAGAAAGAAATACATTCACAGGCATCAAGTCCTCTGCCTGCTACTGGGACTGCTCACTGGTGATGACATCTCAAATATGCTTTAATAACCAGCGGCTGTTAATAAGCACTAGCTACTTCACCAGCTTAGATGCATCTCTTTAAATTTAAACAGGATTAGATAAGGTAGGGAGATTATTAAATACCCAAATGAACATTAAGCAGATATATTGGAGGCTTAACAACTCTGCAGCAGATTGTTAAATTGCTCTAAATATTTCCTGACTAGTCTGGGGGTATTTAATTAAAACAACCCCTCTAGTCCTCTGTAATGTGCCTAGCAGGCACAAGCCCTGCACAGGGTGGGACCCTAATTGGCAGCATTACCGTAAAGCTGAGCTATGCTGAGGACAATTAAAAGAACAACAGCCCCCCACCCCATCCCACGCCACAAACCACCCCAAGCCCCTCTAATTAGTGTGAGAAATGACGACAAAACAACTCCGAGTGTCTCCAGTGACAGGTGCACAAATAACAAGGCTGATGAAAGATTTTGCAATTAAGATTGTGCTATGAAGATTAATGGGATATTTTCATAAACTGTTGTAAGATTGCCTATAACCCAGTCACCACCACGTAGCTCCATCTCCTCCTCATCAGCACTTCCATATCTCTTATTCCTCAGATTTCCTTCCCCCATATTTTCTGGGTTTGTGGGGGTGAGGGTGGTGGGTGCTTGTCCCCAGCACTTTTTTCAGGTTTCTGATGTTTCCCAGCATTTTCCTTCTCTTGGTTGGACTGGTGTCTAAATCTTGGGTTTCTCCTGCATTTAAACTTCCTGGTGGGGGGGTGGAAGTGGGGATGTCCATAGTGGGACATCTGTGTGCTGTTACTCCATTGCATGCTACATTTGCAGAGCACAGGGCAGTGGATGACTTGCAGGTATTTCCAAGGTAGCTCTGGTGCTGCTCATGGTGTTGCTGCATTGCGCAAGAGGGACGAGGGCAGGCCAAATTGTATTTCTAGGCTGGTTTTCTCAGATGGTGACATTTCTACCGTTGTGCTCAGCAATTACTTCATCTTCCCATTTATTTATTTTTGGGTGGGTTTTTTGGAGTTGTTTGACTGGTTTCATCAGCAGTGATGGCTCATAATCTCAGAGGGATTAAGCTCCTACTAGTCACATGGAAATGCATGGCTGAGTAGCAAAGGGAGGCTGTTAACACCTTACTGGGGAAAGGCATATAGTGTATGATCAACCTTTATTAGCACCTGAGGATCTAGCTGCAAAGTACACATCTGATTCTAGAGCCATGTGTGCTTGTGGCTTTCCGAGGGTCACATTGCCTGTGCCTCTTCCCAGCAATGTCTCCCTTGAGCATGCCAGCAATACTATTAACCCAGATTAAATGTGATACGACCACTGCTTAATAGGAAGCATTAAACTGGCAGTGAAGTAAACTGAGAGCTGGACCAGACACCAGCTCCCATGCATTCTTCAAAGAGGGAGGAGATCTGCACTTATCACCCAAACCCACTCCCTTACCAGAGATATTTGCCTGTTGCTGCTGTCATTGCTACCTCAATACTCCTAATTGCCTGTTACTCTTCATTTCTCCAAGGCAGGCTAGTACACAGGGAATTTACATTTTCAATCTAGTGAAAGCAATGATTGGACACACAGCCTCCGGTCCTGGTTTTCTTTTTCTCTCTATTGCTGCCGTACACTGGGTTTGATGTCTGGCTTTCCAGTCTGTCTGTGTTTACTGGCTGCACCCCCATCCCACCTCCCCTTGATTTTCCTTCCTGACCTTGCCTCACCAGTGGCCTTTTGCTGTGACTTTCCTATGAGACCTCAAAGGTCCTCATTAGGACAGTGGGTCACAGGCTCTGGGGGGGACATTAGGGACATTAGTCCTACCTGGCTTGAGTGGACTCTTTCTTGATGTTTGCTTTTTACATTGCCATGTGTCTGTCTAACAGTGTGTTAGAAGAGACACCTGCCCAGACCTGCAGGCCTGCTTCTCCCAGGGCCCTCTCACTAGTTATGGGCCCCAAGGCTGCCCAGGACTTGCACAGCTAGGGATGCGTAATTCCATGTGCAGGGATTTCAGAATACGTATACCTTGAGCCACAAAACCAGTACAGCCACTTCCACACTGTACTGGTTGTTAGCTCAGCTGGGAAAGCACGTAAACAAAGCCTGAGTTGCTGTTTGCCTGCTGATTCAGAGGCTCTCCTCTGTGTTTCCCCATGGCTCTATCCTTATCAAAGGGACTGTCAACTTTTGTTTCCCGCAGTTTGTGAACAGTCTTTAAATGAGAGTTAGCACAGGGTCAGCTGCTTGTTTCAGCCACTTCTCTGTGCAGAGGGATGCTGTGCACTTCAAGCTCTGACATGCTTTCTATAGGGTCTATGTAAAAACCTGGTCCAGCAAAAAGGCAGGAAGACTACAGCCTCTTAAAGAAGAGGCACTAATTGGTGGTGACGCAGAAATGTAGTTTTTCCTGAGCATGGTATCTGTCTGACAATATTCCATTCACCAAAGCAAACAAGCAGAAATTGGGTCTTTCTCTCTCTTGTCCATGAGTTTTTTTGACTTGATATCTCATTGTCTCTGGTCTCCTTTTAACTGCTCAGCTGTTGTCCTATTAGTGTCAATGCTTGGCGCAATGCAGGAGTTATAGCTGAAATGCTCTGGCTGTGTTACGTAGCATGTCAGCCTGGATAAATACAGTGGTTCCTCCTCTTCTCACATGTCTCCTTTCCCATCTTCTCCTCATTGTAAAGATACTGAAAAAAAACTAGTCTGCAAAAAATTTTTGCAGCCACAGACTTCAAATGTAGGTCTGGTTAGAAGGACCCTAACCTCTCAGGTCCTTGGCTTGCCGGCCCTTGCAACCGTCTTCTGCGTGTTCCCAATGTGACTAGCTCTTTGCAGCTTGATGCAATTGTTGCTGGGTGAACTCCACCGCTGAGATTATGCTAGAAACTAGATATGCTGGGCACTGAGGCTGGCTGCAGTGAAAAGACAGTTCTTGGTCTGGGATAATCAGGGTTTTATAGAGCTACAAAATGCTCTGAACACTTTCAGAGCAGAAGTGATGCTGTGGCCTTGTCTCACTAAGTGTGCACATCTGCAGGACTTCTGAAGTTTCAACCTGTCACCTATTGCAAGCCTGACCTCTTGGTCTTCTGAGTAAGCTGACTGGTTGGCTGCCTGTCTGTGTCCATTTCTCCCCTCCACCTCCCTCATCTGTCCTGGTGGTTGCACTGATGCTTGTTTTAAGCAAATTAACCTTTTGGGGGAAGTACTTACCTTGTTAGCTTCTTGCCCTGGCTACTAATAACTCCTGAGGGGCTAATGCTTCACAGTGATCGAGAACAGCCAGGTAGCCTGCTTTTTAACCTTTGCTGTTGGTTTCCTGGTGATGGTGCGTATGTAGGGCAAGAATGGGAAGATACGAGAGTTCAGATCTACCTTATGGGTTGAGCTATCCCTTGCTGCTGCAGTCTGCTGGAAAAAGGGAGCAGAATATCACGTATAAGAGGTTGTCCCTGGAAAACTGTTTTTTGCCAAAGGCTGCACAAAATAGGCTTTCCTGCTCCCTGGAAGAAGCACAGATGGTGCCAAACCAAGCCTGCCAAGGAGCAGGTCCCATTGTCCTAGTTGCTTGTGGTTCTGCTGTGACCTCTGTCACTGTTTCCCTCTTTGCCCTGAAGAGCTCAGAGCAATGCGTGGTTGAACCTCCCTGCTCTGCAGAGGTGGGGGCTGTCCAAATGGACATATCCTGACCCAAATGGCCCCTGCAATTAGTGGCAAACAGGTCTAAGCAGAGAGTGGGGCCCAGTGCAGTAAGAGGTGCCAGGAGATGCAACCTAAGTGGAGCCTTGAGGACCTCTTTGTTCAGTCCCCAGCCTGAATGAGAAAAGGTCCTGAGGAGTAATCAGGATGTGGCCCTGCCATTAAAGATGCTTTGAAACAAGCAAACGTGGGTGAGAATGTATGTTTCAGGGAAGATTTAATTCCTGGTATTTTATAACCCGACTGCCTCACTTTTAGTGATGTAGTTTTACTATCCCCTCCCATCTTAATAGCTATTTTATAAATATTATTATGAAGTCTTGGTGGTAATGCTAAAGGGAAGCTGGGCTTTGTTTTATCTGAATAGTGCTTGCTACCAGCTTGGGATAACGGCTGTAACACTGCAGAGTGAAGCTGAGCTGGAACAAAATGAAATCTATTCATTAACCTAAATCGTAGTAATTTTAGCATGACCCAAGAGGAGCTTGGTGAATCTAACCCTCTATTTTCCCACATCCTTCCTAGCAAGTGCCTTTCTTTCTAGCTGAGGTTTGAGAGCTGACTCTTTCCTAGACTAGAGCGAAATCTGGGGTGGATATTTTTTTTTTTTTAAGATTAGAGTCAATGCTGTTACAACAATTGCAGTGCAAAGAGAAGTAATTGTCATTGTTGATTTTGATGTGTAAAACCTGGATTTAAGTTGTCCATTCACCAATTTCCTAGTTATAGGATTTATTTTGTTGTTAAGCTTAGTCACAGATCTCTGTTGATGCTGCTGCCCACCCAGGGTAGGAATCATGGCTGAGACCTCGATTACTTAAATCCCTTATGGTATTAGTGACTCTTTTCTAGGGACATGCATTCGGGTTTTGTAGGACTCTGTATTTTGTGCCGGGAGTGAGAGGTCAAAGAAAGACCTAGGCAAAGAGAGGTGCAAATGGCTGTTTGGCATGGACTGGAAGGGACCTGCTACTGCCAAGGCAGATGAGGAATCCTGGCCACTGGCCTCCGGCAGTGTGACAAGGCTCACTTAAGAGACCCTGGACCTTTCCACCACCATGGTCCAGAGCCAGAGTTCAACTTCCCTTGGCAGGTTTTTGTTGCTGGAGGTGGCTGGATTGTTTGGGGGTTTGTTGTTTTGGGTCTTTTTTTTGGGGGGGTGGGGTGGGGAAGGGGCTGTTTCAGAAGCAGATACAGATGTGAAGATGAGTGGACAGAGGAACATCTTGGAGGAAGAGAAGTGGTTCCTAGGGGTTGGGGATGCAAGAGTAACAGATACCTCAGCTTTCTGCCTGTTTTCTGCATCTCGGTTTCCTAGTCTGTAAAATGGGGGCAAGCAGGTTGATGACTTACATAAGAACTACTGGCATACAGTATTTTGTAAAGGCTTCAAAAAAACCCTCTGGATGGCAAAGCACAGAAAACCTCATCACTCAGACAGCAAACTCCTACGTGTGAAAACATGAGCCGGGAGTTTGACGTATCTGCTACCCAAATGCTAGCAGGTGATGAGCAGATGGGGCTGCCGGGTGCTTGTCTGAGGTCTGCCTGAGCAGAAGATGGAGGGGGAGTGGGGATCTGAGTGCAGGGGCTTTTTTTTTGTGTGTGTTGTTGATAGCTGACACGTGGTTCTCACCAAAGATGTAAAAATAGAAGCCGTTGGCTTGCATGGGGCTGTGGCACAGAACTGCTTTATCTGGGACTTTGGATGTCACGCTCTCCCGGTTATTTATAGGTGGCAAGCAAACACCGGGAGAAGGACAAGAGGAACAAAATGTGGGAAATGTCTCTTGTGGTAGTTTTGGTCCATGGTATTACCTGCAGGGACTGGGAGCCCAGGGTCTTCTCCTAATGGTACCTCTGTCAGTCCTCCAAGGACTGACGCAGAGAGGGAAGTCCATCTTCAGAGGGCTCTTCTTTCTGATCCATGTGCATGAGCTGCCTTGAAGACACTGTGGTTTTAAACACATGGGGAAGAGATGGAGATGGATTGAAGGAGTTTATGAAGAGCTCCGGAAAGGACAGAGCCAGCAAACAGCTAAATCGAGGAGTTGTGTTTTGGCAGTGGGGATCTGCTTTTCTGATGAGTAAACCAGCAGAGCAGTATGTGTAATAGAAGGTTATGTCTTTCTGCAGTCTGGAGTCCTTTATCTGACACTCTCTTGCTGTAACCTGTGTTGTCCTAGTCATCTTACAGCATGCAACTTCCCATACTTCTATTATTCTTGAAATCCCAACTACATGCCCAATGCAGCTTTCATGATGGGAGGTATTGGGTATTAGAAGCCTTGAGACACACACCACCAAAATCTCGTTACCACCACAGATCCCTCTCCTGAGGCTTTGGAACTCTGCATGTGCCCGTGATTTTGTCTCCCTGCCCCAGATCAACCTCAGGAGAAGCTGGCTGAGGCTTCAGGGGCAGGGTGGCTGGGATGCATGGGAACATGGGGCCAGACGTATGAGAGCCAGTAGTGTGGAGGGAGTCAGGGTGTGCACACTGTTCACAGATCTGACCATGAGCTTGCTGGGAGGTAAGCTAAGAGGTGCAGATGGATGGAGGGATTGGTGACCTCTGTGAGGTCAGCCACTGGCTTGTTGCTTCATCCTGTTCAGCTCCTCTGAAACAGGAGAAACCAAGGCAGGAGGGGTGAGCCTGAGACTCCAGATACCCTCCTGCCTGGAAACCTGGAGACTCCTCTCCGACTCTGATCTTCTCTGGGAAGGCATCCAAACCTTCCCTTCCCATCTAGGAACAAACCCCAGGATCTTCTCTGGACTTCCTGGTGGGATTGTCCCCTTCCCTCTCCTTCCATACAGCAGCAAGCTATGGCAGTTTGTGAGTCATTGAGAAGTAGATGCCAGTGGGTCACCAGTGCTGGTGTTACTGTGATGGGGAGAGGGGCCAGCACACCTGATGCGGGCTTCGAATAGGAGGCAAATGATTACAGCTGAATAGGTCATATACCATTGTGATCCTGAAAAGAAACATTATGATTCATCATTCCTGATGTAATGTCATCTGTTTAATGAAACCGTAATTCACTGTGCTCATTTTTAATGGGGCTATTTAAGTAATGGCGTTGGGTTTTCTCTTTACCAACCTCCCCCCACTCCCATACTAAGTAGGGTTTGGACCAAGCACTTGAAAAGAGTTTTCTCTTTACCAACCTCCCCCCACTCCCATACTAAGTAGGGTTTGGACCAAGCACTTGAAAAGAGCTATTGGAGCTGAAGACTTTTTTAATATTTACAATATCTTTCAGGCCGTAGCTGAATGGGGTATTATTTATGTCAAATCACTACTTACCCTGAAATATGGGGAGAAAGAAAGCCAACAGCTGGATATGGTAATGAGTAAATAAACCATGTGTCTCTTTAATGATAGGGACATGAATTTGTACCACATGGGGAAACGGCCGGCGATAAGATATCTTTGACTGGGGCTGACCACAGAGCAAGGGCACCCCAAAATTTATGTTGCTGGAGGGCTCCCTTGGCAGCTTGCTGGGAAGAACGATGGTCTGACAATTGGATTTGGCTTTGCTGCCTGTTCTCTGGGGGGTGTTGTCCATGTGCAGGCACAGCAAAGTTTGCTACCTCCGGCTTGGTGGCAGAGCATGATTCTTTCCATGAAAATCTGGATCTGGAAGTGGTGGTTTCTGTGGATGTCTTGGGAACCCAGGGTTCTTACTCCAGAAGGGTCATTTTGGGCAGAAGTGGTGGGAACAGGAGCGACTGAGTGTCCTCAGTCCAGAGGGAGAAAATGTAATTGTTCTTATGGTCTGTTTGGGGATTTTTCAGGGTTATTTTCTGTGTATGGAGAGAAGCGTACCTGGGGATATAAATTCTGAATGCCGGTATTTGACTGCCACCAATCAGATGTCTGTGTCTTCACTAGTGCAGAGTGGCAGGAGTGTTTCTGTCTCTGGGGATGTGTTACCAGGGCAAATCCAGTGAGTGGGCAACTAATGCAAATGGCTAAAGGAGAGGGGAGATGCCAAAGGGAATTACATGAAGACAACAGAAGGCTGACGGCCATGTTGAAGTTGGTACACCAGTGCTGAACTTCTTCACAGATTCAGTCTCTTGTGCAAGGGAAAAAGAGGTATTTTAATTTTGTGACAAATGAGGATTTGTTTGAAGCTCTCAAGCTTTTAATACAGCCCTCATACTGGAGTTAACTTTCATATACCTGGACACATGCAAAGGCTGTGGGAGCTGTTATGGCTCAGCATCCCTCTGTGCTGTGTGGTGTACAGACACAGGACAGAAGGTCCCTGTCTCCAAGAGCTGATGCACCACTGGGTGAACACTGACATGTAGCCACTTCTCTTGAAGTCAGTTGTGTGGCTGGCTCTCTGTGCCCGTAAGAAAAATAAGAACTGCCAAATTGGATGTATAATTTCTGATATAGTAAACTCCTCTTGACAGTGGCCAAGAGCAGATGCTTTGGGAACATATGAGAGCTGGGCATTTATAGGCAGATCCTTCCCACTATACCTACCTGGATTTTGGCAGCCCTAGATGTAGGGACTGCCCTAAATAAAGGAGTCTCCTAATGCCAAAAAGAGTTGACTTTTGACGTAAGGAGAATTTAACCTTTTGAAATTAATTCATATGTGTTCACTGTGTGTACTGTTTATTGAAAAAAACCCAAAACAAACCAACCAACCCAAAGTTATCCCTGCCCTCCACCATAGTCCTTCTGAAAGAGAACAAGAGCTGTAACTTGTTACAGCTACTTATAAGATGCTTTGATTTAGTTTGAGAGGGCCATTAAAAATACTGCACCTTGCCACCCATAGATTCCTTAGTTGGGAGACACACATGAAAGCCAAAAGGGTTTTATTTGAGAATGTGCTGTTTTGTCCAATTTTATATATTTTTCCAAATTCAGACAGTGGGGTCACTGGTTTTTAAGAAGCCACAAATTAAAACCAAAATAACTTCAAGACTATAGTTTTTGTAGTTAGATGCATTTTGTATTTTTCCCTAAACTTTTTAGATAAACAACAGGGAGTTTCCAGCTGTCTCTTCTATTATACCAGAAGCAAGAAAGGAAACAAATAAGGAAATTTTGTGGAGAAAAAACCCAACCCAACCAACCCGTAAGTACCTTAAAATATCCCATGCTCAAAGCAGTTTCTACTTTTGTCCCATCCGGTGGTAATTTATCACAGTGGAATTAGGCGGATGCAGGAGCTAGCCCTCTGCTCTTTGGAGGAGCCAGGAAAGGCGGAGGGCTGCAAAGGAGGGTCCTGGGTCCTGTCTGGAGGAGGATAGTGGTACATGTTATGGGGGTCATCATGCTTCCTGCAGGCCTCTCCACCATGTCTCACAGGCTGGGTCTCTCATGCAGCTCCACTGGAGCTGCATCCTGTTTGGACCATGGGATCTGATGCTATATGGATCTGAAAGGAAGGTCAATGAATGTCATGTGAGGACACTTGGATGCTTGCCTGGCCTGTGGAGGTGAGAGTCTGTCTGGTAATTAAATGGTTAATGAAATGGTATCATGCACTATGGCTGGGGACATGGCACCTGGGACAGTTCTTGACTTTAATATCCCTTTCCTCCCCTTCCTTCTTCATGCTGGTCCTCACCTATAGAATGGGGGTGAAGGTTTTCATCAGCCTTTTAAAGGGTTCTAGGTCAGACGTGCTCAATGGATGAGACTTTGGTAGGGGGTTGCTGCCAATTTCCCTGTAGACATTCAAAATGTTCTTTGCTCTTGGTATAAGTCAGTATAGCTTGATCTGACCACCTGCACTCATGTCAAATGCCACCTAATTCAACCCCTGGTCTTGGTTTGGGTGCAGTGGAGCAGAAGGCTGGTCTTCATTACTCCAGCCCTTCATAAGCAGCTGCTAAGCCTGAATACCTTCTGTGCAGTGAGAGGAAATTGTTTCTGCCTGCCTTTTATGTCTGTGCTATCACGTGAGTAGCCCTTGCTGGAACCTACCAGGGTTGCGCTCACATAGCTTAGAGCAGTAACTGAAACCATCATGTCTCTCCTAAAACAAGGACCAAAAATTGTATCTAATGATTTGCCATCAAGAATGTGAATTTTGAAGGTAAATCATAACGTTGTCCATGGGGTCAGCAGAGAAGGATAAACCTGCCACTTACAGATGTTCAAGGCAATAAATAGGGCCTGTAAAGAAAAGGTCCTCATTGCCAGGCAAGCCACAAGCACAGAATTGTGCCGTGCCTGGGGCCTCCTGCTTTCCTGGGAAGCAGTGAAGGGGTTAAGTCTGGAGCCAAGCGCTCAGCTTGCTCTGTATTATGTCCAGGTGGCATGACGTGTGAACAGATGAAAGATAAAAATCACAGCGGATAAAATCACAGAGGAAATGGCTCTGTCTGAGCCTGGATCACGACGCCTTGTGCTGACCCCAGAACCTGAGCTCCATCAGTCAAGTTGTCCTTCCCTTGACTTCTCACCCCATGCTCTGCTGCTGCTACTCCATAAAAGAGGAGGATAGTGGGAGGAGGGGAAAGGAGGCTCAGCCTGATGACTAAGAGGGTCTGAGGACACAGGTCAAGTTCTTTCTGCTGGAGTCTGGAAGAGAAAGCTGAGTACTCTACCAGACCCTGCTATAAAATGATCTTTCTTCCCCATAAAAGGACCGAACAAGTAACTGGGAGGCGAGTGCGGTCCTCATCTTGCCTTGGCTGGGAATAGGCGGTGGTGGAGCAAAGCCAGGCTGCCCTGGCCATCAGAGACTGTTACTTGTCAGCAGGGAGAGCGGTAGCAATGTTAGGGCCTTGGACTTTGTTTCTGAAGCCATAAGATCTGTGATTGGTCTGTCAGTCGGTCCCTTTCCATCCACCCTGGCCAGCTTGGCAGCTGTGCTGGCTCTGCTGCTTGGAGGTGAGGAAAGAGACAAATGTATTTTGTGTAAAGATGTTGCTGCTGCACCCCTGGTGCCTGGTCACCTTCAAGAGAAAGTCTGTGGGCATCTCTGAGGGGAATAAAGCTCCTCACTCTCCTTCTTCATCTGAGACAGGTGGCGCTGATGACAGAAATAAAGTGCACCACTGTCCCAGAGCCAGGCAGCCACAGCTGTGGGGAAAGGCACTCTCTAAGCTTGATTGCGTCTTGCTCTCAAAGGAGCCATGTTCGCTGCAAGGGCTGGAGGATGCTGGAATTTGCTCTCTTTGTCTGATCCAAAAGAACCTAGTTCTGGGGAAGGCCTTCTGGGCACACTGCATAAGACATCTGTTTTACAGGGTGTTTAGGATGGGGCTCAGCTCAGGCTTCCAAGAACTGGAAAAGGCTGGGAAGTAGATCCCAGTGGTAGCTGGCTGAGTTCCCCTGCTGTAATTATCTTCTGCAGGCCTGGGATTTGAGTGTGTTAGCAATGACACTGTGCGAGGGCAATAAGAAGTGGAAGGGAGTTCTTAGGTCATTAGAATCTAAACTGCTCTGTGTGTTGATAAAAACCAAAATTGTTTTGTCCTCTCCTGTGGCATAAAGATGCAGGCGACCACAGCTCTGGTGGCTTATAGCTTCATGTCTGTATGGAAACTTGTATTTTCTGTTCAGCTTTAACTAGTTCCCTGTGGGTTTTTTAGTTTACCTAGAATCAGCCTGGTTTAATTGGAATTTATGCACCAGAGTATCCAAGCTGGTTTATTGCTGTCACTCCCTCACCTGCAGGTGGGCTTTGTTTTTAGAGAAGGATGCAGAGGTACGGGAGACTACTATGATGTCTAACTTTTCAGAAACAGAGCTATGGCTGCAATGTACTTGAGCATCAGTAGATGCAGGTGCTGAGCAGCCTTCAGTCAAATGGGGAGTGTGATTGAGCTTGGGTTGAGAATCTGCTGAGTTAATCACCAGTGCATATGAGGCCTGTGGCCACCAAGGAGCTAATGCTCTGAAGTCAACATATGCCACGCTAACCCATCCCAGGGCTGGGTGCACCTACTGTGATGCCTGGGGCTCATGGTAGGGGGTGAAGGCATATAAAGCCCTCCTTCCTGCAGCTCTGCTTTCCTGAGGCTTGTGAGGACTGTTGGCCATTGGCTGTTTTATCATTGCCTGTTTGGAAGTATGTACAGTCACAGGGTGAGCCCCTCCAGACTGAGACATGACCTGGTAAAAGGAGAATGCATGCGTCCATTAAAAACTGATTTAGAGCTTAATGAGCATCACGCCTCTGCCTCTCCTTGCTATAAGGAAGGTTAGGGTATAGTGACTAGGGCCTATCTGGGAGCAAAGGTGTGTCTTGGTTTGAAAGCAATCTGTTGTAGCCTTTGACAGCATATGTAGCAAGAGCAAATGGGCTCAGAAAACACAAGCAGTGTTTGAGAAGGCTGAGGACTTCCTCCCTGTCCTGACCAAGATGGGAAAGGGTAACTCTGGCAAGGATGTGGGGAAGATCCAAAGAAATGGGCATGATTGTGGGGAAGGGGACAGACACAAGAGCAGTGAGCAAAGTCTCAGGGTGACACAGTCTGTGAGCAAAGCTACCTCCACATGTGGAAGATGGGGTGGCTGCATTTTGGGTTCCTGGCAGGCTCTGTGGATCATCTCCTGCTCAGAGAGCAGATGGAGAAGCCCATGTGTGTATGTTTCCACGCAATGGAGAGGCTGGAGAGCATCACCAATTCTCCTACCCGGGGAAGGCAGCTCCATGACACAACCTCCCACCTGGGGAAATGAGATCAGCAAATGACTCCTAAGTAGCATGTCCATCACTGTCAAATTGACCATGGGTGTCAAGTGTGAATTGGCTGTCCCCGCTGTGTGGCCAGAGCCAGCCCTTTAGCTGGCTGAGTCGAGCTGTGCTGACTCCCAATGATAGCATTTTAATGTGAGGGATGACAGAGGCCTCCAAGTTAATGTCTGCAGAGAGGTGACAGTTTTGAATGTCAGCCAAAGTTGAAGGCCTGCCTGGAATTTTGTGGAGAGTGAAGAGGATGGGCATGAAATTAGCACAGGCAACTGCATCTGCCCAGTGTTCCCGAGAGCTGGCACACCTGAGTGGACCTTCCTGTTTGGACCTCAGTGTTTGACCCACATGTCTCCCAACATGGCTCTTCCCAGGAGTGTCTTCAAGGACTGGAGGAGAGAATTGCACCTGGAGCTCACCATTGCCCTCCTGGGAGGACCACTGGGATGTGACAGGAATGCCCCATTGGTGATGGGGATAAGATTGGAGCCAAGCTGGTGTCTGCCTGCCGTTATTAAGAATAATCGGTGCATGTATTTAGATGAGGCCTGGCTCTCAGGAGCTTGGCTGGCTGCCTGAATGGCCCCATGGAGTCCCACAAGGAAGGCACTCTGATGATTAAAATCTGATGGCAAAGAGCATCCAAGTAATTCCTAAACAGCTTATTCATGAGAGGGAGCAAAAGCCTCCTGATGCTCATTCTGCAGATGAAGAAATGACCAGTACAAATCAGCCCAGCTCAAATGAGTGACGAGTATTCCTGTCCCCATCCCTGACCTTGGGCCAGGCAGCTTGCTTTGCTCTGCCTCAGTTTCTCCCCTGTCCATGGGAGAAAAGTCTGAGTTTCTTTATGGAGAAATGCTGGGGCAAATAAATGGCTCCAGGATTGCGAAGGGCCTGAAGACTGCAGGTGGGAGGCATTCCTGACAGGAGACGAAAGCAATGACAAGATACTGAACACAGCCAAGAGCGAGGCTGGATTTATTAAAGAAAAAATGAGGGAGATGTCTGTGGTCAGCTTGATAAATCATCTTCCCCTCAAAGCTGCATTTCTGTGTTATTGCTCGCCTGCAATGGGACCTTGACAAACTCTCCCTGGGCTCAGGGGCTAATTGCTGAGTTCACAAAGTTGCAGATCATCTGTGGTGTCTGAGCAAGGACTGAGCTGAACTAGTTGTAGACTGGCCATTGGGAAACCAGGAATGGTTCTATTTGGTAATGCAATAGAGGGTGCAATATTCCTTTTTAATCCAGTAGAGCCCAAACACCTTCAAAAGGTAATTCTATTCACTGGTAACCTTCAAAACAGGGAGAAGAGCTTATTTCTGTTTGGGTTCTTTATGAGATACTGTATTTAGTGTGCAAAAGGATTTTCAGAAACCTGGTATTGAATGGCCTGGAAGATTAGGGAACAAGGTGCCCTGTCTGTCCTACCTGCAAACTGCATTTACGTCCTTGTTGCAAAAGCACAGGGAAGAGGAAAAAGCTTAACTTGCTTAGGTTGGCTTAACTTCAATCACTGTTCCAGCAAGGCCACAGCTTCAGGACTCTTGCATGCTGTTGTGGCCCTGTATGCACACACATTGGCTTGAATATTCGGGAAATCACAACTTTGATACAAGAGACCTTTGTCAGAGAGATTCCCTTACTCCCAAAGCAGGCTTTTGGCTGGAAGCTGTTTAAATAAAAACCTGTCTTGCTATTTGCATGTAGATAAAGCAGTGTAAGAAATGACAGCAGCTATTGTATGAATGTGGTTGGCTTGTGAGTAAGAGGATTGTGGCTGTAGTTATGGGCAAACCCCTTCAGAAAATGTCTCCTGCATATTGGTGGGTCCTGGAGAGACTTCAGGAGCCACTAACCCAATACCTGTAGTGCTGGGATGGAACTGCAGACTAGACTGAGATGGTATTAGCAGAAGTGAGTTGTGGCTGCTCTTATTACCAGAGATTTGCCTCTACCTGCCTATGGGCCTGTGGAAGTGGAGATGATGGAGGCCACCTCTTGCTTGAACACAGGATCTCACTTTGCTATTGTACTGAGAGCTGCAGGATGGAAGTAGGTCAGTTATGCAATAAACCCACCAGAACTCCACACAGATATGTCAAATATTTATTATATGTTTGAAACCCCAACAACAACAACAAAACCCCCAAAACCAACCATCCAAATAAACCCCAGAAGCAAACACCAAAAAAGCAACCAAACAACAACAAAAATCCACCAAAAGCACTTCCAAAGGAAGATAGAAAACTAACTGTGGACCACTTTAGTGTTGGCTGGTTTTAGTTGGCTACTGGAAAAAAATAGCATGTGTGCTGAGAAAAGCCTACTACAAATAAGGAAGGAAAATGTCTAAAGTGAATTTCACATTTCTTACTTTAAGTTTAATGCTGCCTTTATATGACTGGGCAATTGACTGGAGAAATCCTGGGCTTTGTACAGCTATTTTTCTTGGCAGCACTTTGACCTCTAGGTATTGTCTGGTCTTGACCTTAGCTATTTTCCAGTGAGACAGCCTTGGAGGAATGCTGCAATTTTCAGGCTCTTAATCCCAAAACATCAAATGCCAGTCCTGCATATGCTGAAGTACTGACCCATGTTGTCCTAGTCAGTGCTTGTCTGCACTGCTCTGTGTCTTCAAGTCTCTTCCTTCGGTAGTGTTGAAGGATACTAGTAATCTTGTCTCTCCCTGGGAGGATGTGGTATTTGACCCTCTCCTCTGGACTCAGGACCCAGATGGCTCTTTCTGGTTCAGTGTCCGTCCGTGGTGGCATGGGCGTGATCTCACAGGCAGGCTCTGCCTCTAGTGTAGCCCACTGAGGTTTGCCAGGAGGGTGTCTTTTGGTGGTGGAGAATTTTCATGCCATCCCTGCTGCCATGCGGAGTACTCATTTTCCTTCACACCAGTTAATTTTGTGCCCAGTCTGGAGTCTGTTAGCTTCCAAAGTATGGATGGCGGGAGTATGTGGAAGAAGACCTACTTTGCGGATTAAAATCCCGCTTGCTGCCATCCCTGCCTACTCTGCCAAACACTGTGACCTGGGAGTCTTCCTTCTCAAACTCGGGCTAAGAGCTAACACAGAAGAGAGATGTGTGTGGTTGTTTATCCTCCTCATCGACAGATGGGATCCGACAGCTTCTTCCCTTATGCAGTCACAGACTCCACAGCTTGATTCTTTTCCCCTTTTCTGCCAGGAATAACTTGTGGGGGGGGCTTTAAAAAATGTTTCATTAACGCTTCTGGAAATGTTGTTCTGTGTGTGAATTGCAGCAACTATTTACAGTAACTTCTTAAATGAACCTTGCAAAATGGAAATAATTTTGCTGTGTGCAAATTTCACAGCCTTTTGCTGTTCTTTTTTTCTTTCCTTTTTTTTTTTTTGACAGCTTCTACATTTTAAAGTTATGGCCCCAGGCCTAAGAAACTCAGTGTCTTTTGGGGCCAAGTGAATTATGAATCAGCCTTGAACTCCCTTCATAGCTCTGAGTATTAATGTGTCCATATTGCAGAGGGTTAGTGACTTAACCAGTGGGTTGAACAGGGAGCAAAGAGGGGACTTGAGGTCTCCAAGTGTTTAAGGCCGAGCACTATATTCTTCCCATGCTAGACAGATGGGAGACAGTGAGGCCCATGGACCTTGGAGAAATTAATGGGGCCCTCTGAAAAAACATCCTGCTTAGAAATGAAATGTTAGCTGCACAGCCATGTGCTCTGTGTGGCTGCCTTTATTTTTACTGGCCCCTCATCCATTCAGGTTGTCACCTCCTGTTGTCATCCCAACTTTCTACATTGTAAGAAAGTTGGGTGGTAGAACCCTTCTACAGAACATGGGGATACTCGACAGTTGTGCTGTCTGCATCTCGTTTTAATGTGGGTCGTTAACCAATTGTCAGATTAGCTTAAGATACTTGCTGAGAATGTAATTAAAACAGATTATGTGAGGTGTGCTTTTTCTTTGATGCGTAACTCTGGTGTACTGAAAGGTGGAAGACAGCTCGCCCAGGAGCAGAGCGTAGACTCTGTGAGCAGACAGCTGGCTTGGATGTGTAACTGAAATGGTGGGTACCTGTCAACGGTGGCAAATACCCCTCATTTTGCAGCCATGGCCTCTTGCTGTGGCTAGGGTTTTCCATGGAGTTAGGGTGGGACTGACAAAGCTGCAAGCTCTGACCTGGTTCTGGGTAGTGCCTGACTTGATATCCCCACATGAGATTTGGGGGTGTCACGTTTGACTCCCTGGCAGCCAGAGTGGCTGTGGTTGATCTTGGGCCATGTCTGCAGGGTTATTGACTTGAGCAAGAGAAGCAGAGTTTGCTTCATCCTGTGACTCGCTGACTTGGACTTCTGATAGCTAAGTATATAGTGAGGAGTCAAGATGGACCCTGCTGCAGGGCTGCATTTAGCTGAATGGGGCCATGTATTTTCCTTAAAGGTTTTGTTAACATATTTAGTGCTTCTGAAAGATGCTTTGAAAGGAGTTCTGTGAAGGCACTTCTCTTTAGATGCTGGAACACAAGTATGGCAAAAAAAAGTATGTCTCTCTTTCCACAGCAGAATGAGGGCTGCTTCATGGACATGAGCACATGTGGCCACCAGTTGTGTGGCCTCTGTCCTTGTAGAAAGCAAAATACTATGCTGACAACTCTCCGTTTATCCTGCTAAGTGCTTTCACCTGCTAAGGAGAGGCATGATAATGTAGCAGATATCTAATATTATTAAGCCCCCTTAAGCCCCTCAGTATTTTGGGCTGGTCAGTTTTGTTGATATTTCCTAACTTAAATGAGTTACCTGCAAGTCCCTAGGTCTCTGGAGAAAGATGTGTTGGATAATGTTGCAGCCCCTCTTGCCCCCAACATCCTGAGACTCTTTCCTACCTCCCTAACCAATCCTACTTCAGGTTTTGACTGGCATTATTTATTGCTCTCTTCTTTACAGCAGCCCCTCTGGTAAAGCTGAACCTTGCCTTGCTGTGCTTGGCTCCTTTGCAAGTCTGAATCTTACAAATTTGTTCAGGTTCAGAAGAAAAACAACCAATTGAGGGTTTACAATTGAATTGAGCCAAAAGGAAACACAGCATTTCATTTTGGATAATTAATAGATTTTTTGATAGAACAACAGCACTGATATTTTGGTTGATATTTAGTAATAAATGCTGTCACTGAAATGTTTCTTTCAAAATATAATTTTAATTGAATTTGAAGCAAAAGGCATTTCCAGATGAGGAAGACTGAGCTGCTAGGCTCAGAAATATTGCAGCTAGACATTTTAATTTTGCAGAATTTAAGCATTTCTCTGTGAAGAGCCTTCAATGCGAAGACATCAAGAGTGATTTGAGAAGTATTTTCATGTTGCTGAATCTGCATTTCTCCCAGGGTATGTACATAGTATGTATGTATGGTAGGGGAACATTTCTTACCTGCTTCCACAGTAAATGAGTAGGTAGCGCAGTGCTTTGGTGAAGAGCCTTAGTATTTAAATAGACAAGCTGGCAAGTTATTTCACCTCTGGTTACTTTTGCCTGCCAGCAAAAGAGTAATTTTTCATTTGCCCAGCTCAGTCTTTGGCCAAGCCAAGAACTGAAGCTGGGTCTTCCGAGTCGTCATCCTGTGTCCCATGACAAGATCCCTGTCTTTTCTCTTCGTTCACGGTTTGTGATTAATTGCCCAAGTCTCCTGATATTATTTCTGTTCCGCTCCCTGACTGTATGATTTGAAACTTTATAAACAGGCCATAGCAAATGCATGTGACATACAAAAATATGGGTATTCATCAAAGTAGCACAGCTGCTCCTGAAACAATGCTGCTAAGGAAGCCCATTCATACTAATTACAACAGCACAAAGAATTGTGTCGCTAAATTTGCTGGCAGGTCCAAGAAATGTTTTGGCTTGACCTGAAACAGTCTCTTTCAGGGAAGAAGTTTTTGGCAAGTTGAAACATTTTAGTTTCACTCTAGAAGCAGCATTTTGGTTTTTTTTAAGGATTTGCTTTAAGCAGAAATTAAGAATTAGAAGATTGAAATATTTATTTTTAAGGTGAAGTGGAGGATTTTTACTTTAAGGAAAAGTCTCTTAGCAGTAACAGCTTGATAAAAAGGAGTAAGTGGGTGACACGTTTCAATAGGGCTGGAATGGTGGTTTTGGCAACCTTTTCTCCCATATCTGAACTCTTCACTGCTGAAGGATTGTGACCCTTCTGCAAGCATCCAGGAAAAATGCCCCACCTGAGGGTCTGCAGCTTGAGGTCCAGGCAACCTGTTGCTGCTCTGCTTTGCTTCCAGCCTGGTGTTCTGAGCACGCAATCCTGGTGAAGCCTAGTAACGCCTTGTGTGGTGCTGTTTTCTGGGGCTAGAGAACAGGGGAAATTCCTCTCCTTAATGTTGCTGGGCCCGAAAGGAATGAAGTGTAATTACACTCTGCATACTGGTATTTCCATGCACTCCTCTGATGGCACTCTGACCACACAATAATATTTTCCTTTCTGAAAATAGCATACTGATTTAATAAGATCCTTTAATGTTTAGAAAGTCTGGAAATGCATAATTAAGGTATCCAGCCAATTCCCCCTTTTGCCTTATAATTATTGTTTGCTCATTATCACCCTGAATGACTTGCACCACCCACTCAAACTTTGCCCACAAATCTGTCAAAATAGAGATGCATATCAACATTGCAAATTGCTATTACAACAGGGGGAACAAACTTCCTTTTTCTTTCAGATGAATCTATTTTCAACATAATTTCACAATCATGTGGTAGGTAGAATGATTTACTGCTGCATAATCTCTGCCTGCCTTTCTCTTCAAAATCTTACCTGCCCAAACCTTCAAGTTCAGCATTGTGTCTTGGGTACCAAAACAAAACCCAAACTGTTGCAGTTCGTAACATCCAACATCGTATTGGTAAAGACCATTCCTAAAGCTGCCTGATAGCTGAGCCAGTAAAAAGGAGAGAAGAATTAAGGTGGAAAAGCAAACTGTTTCCAGCCTACAGCAACTTTGCTGATTTCACCAGGAGCTACTTCGTTTATGCAATACGGTGCTCATTGTAGTCCATGTGAGTCAATGGGAAAACTGCTTTTCACATTGTTTCGGTCTCTGCTTTTATTAAGCAGCCATTTGGATGACATATGGAAATTAACGTTATATTTAGGCATGTTCCTGTATGTCCATGAAGACAGTTACAAAACTATTTTTAACTTTAATACTTGCAGTAATCCTCCTAAAACTCACCAAGGGGCACTAGTTCTTTTCCTGCCGCAGAGGAAAACTCAGTTAGGTCTTTAGGGGGATATTTTTGGATAGGAAGATATTTGCCAGAATAACCCCTTCAGTTCACTCTGGTTCTTCTCTCATCTCAAGTTGTTCTGCCCTTCTTGCCAACATCCTGCTGGTTCCTTTGGCTTGCAGTACCAGCAACCTTGCCGTAGCAAGTCTCAGGACTTGGCAAATGCCTCTAGCTGCTCGTGGCTCTGGCAAGCACCAGCAGATGTGTTGCAGATAGGTTCCAA
Source organism: Coracopsis vasa (assembly GCA_026283785.1). Classification (NCBI taxonomy): domain Eukaryota; kingdom Metazoa; phylum Chordata; class Aves; order Psittaciformes; family Psittacidae; genus Coracopsis; species Coracopsis vasa. The sequence continues at coordinate 28,522 of JANHGB010043297.1, read as the reverse complement.
CACACATCTGCGTGGGGCTGTCACTGTAGTGGTCGTGTCAAAATCTGGGATGATGCTGCTTGTGCATGCCCTGCACGCTGCTCCAGGTGTTTGTTTCCAGTCCCTGGACATGCACACACCTAGACACTGCACAAAGGTCTCCTGAGCACATCAGCTAACCAGCAGCACTTCTCTCTTTCAAGAAAGACTTTCTTCTAAGCCTTTATGGGATGGCAAAGCCATAAAAACTGGTTTAACAGCTGACATTGTGGATGGGTGATCCAAGTTGCCAATGGAGATGCAAAGGCACCACTGAAAGCTCTAAGATTGATTTCTTCAGGAGCTTTTGCAGAGAGGCTGGAGGCAGTGTGCCAAGACCTCCTGGGATGGCTCTTGTCTGGGGTAGTACTGCAGATTCCTATTCATGAAACCCTTGTTCTAACCCACTGGAGTATTTTGCATGCTGTGGGATGTCTGCAGAAGGATCTATACCATGCTTCAGGCACAACCGCCCCCAAGGGCTGGTATGTCACAATAATGTAATTTCTCAGCTTGATTCAGCTGTTGGGTGGGTAGGGAAGGAGCTTTCTGCTCCCCATGCAGCTCTGTTCAGCAAGACTCTTTCTGCTGGGATGCCAACCTTGCTCAGGCTCAGATAATCCAGGGGAAGGGCCTCTATTTTTGGTATTTTGCTTTTTTTTTTTTCTTTTCCCCTTTGCATCTTCTGCTAGCCCACATCATCTCTAGGTCTCCCTTGGGAAGCTGCTCTACCTTTGTTGGGATGCAGTATGTTAGTAATATGCTCAAACCATCTCTGCCCCACTAACTGTGCTGCAGCCCAGCCCTGGGGCACCTACTATGTCCACTCTTCATGAAGTTCTGGAGGCAAGCACACCCCGTGGGTCAGACAAATTTCTCCAGGAAAAAGGAGAGAGATCTCTTCATCTCCTGGGTGAGTGTGCTTCCATGGTGGCATGCATTCAGAGGCATGCATGCCTTGTTCTGTGGCTCTGCTGTGGGCAGCTCTGCTGGCCAGCGTGCGACGATTATTACCTTGCACTTCTGCACTGCAGTGTAGTGATGACTGCAATTTATCAGGCTATTCCCTGATGGACTGGATTTGACCTGAACGCTAGAGTGTCTCAGTGCTTCCAACCAGCTCCACTCACGTGGTGCCCATGCTGGCTTTCCTGGAAGGCAGGCTGATCTGGCGGGAACTGCCTGACACATTGCCATCAATGCGTAATAGCCTTTATTTAGGAAAAAAAAAACAAACAGAAAAAACAACCTTCTGCCCATGATCCCATGGTAACCCCAGCAATATGGGCATTAATGTCCAGAGAGCTTTCTCCTCTAGATGGGGGAGGCTGTGAGGGTGGGAGAGGAGGGGGGCAGGGAGTTAATGGGTTTAGATTATTTGTGGTTATCTGGATTTCAGATTGACACCATAAATATTCAAACTCTGAACCTGGCTGGATGCAGCCGCTGTTGACTTTTGTATGACCTAGCTGGAAACTTTAAATCAGCTGTCGACTTGACTTTCAAGGGAGTGAAATGCTCCAAATCCACTAGATAGCATCTCCTTGGTGTTTTATTACCTCCTGAGAACTTCACTTTGGTAGGGACCCAACTCCAGCCTCCTTTCAGAAAGCAGTGCTTTGTTAGCCCTGCAAAGTCATAAAACCTGCCATGTGGGAATAAGGGTGTCCTACCTTGTGGCAACACACAGGGCTTATTATATAGAATGTACGTGATTAATATACAAGCAAAATGGGTCCAGATGTAGGCATAGCATCATGTTATTAATAGGCTAACATAGATCTCTATCAATGGTGCTCTCTGTTCACTAGATCATGCTGGATGCTATGTTTTGGGCAGGTGGTTTTTGTTTGGGTTTTTTTTTTATGTGTTCTTTTGTCTTTTGAGATCCATATATAGGGCTTTTCTGCAGGAACTGAATACATTTTGCTCCTGATGTACAGCATGCTGTCATTCTGGTCAACAGTCCAGGGCTGGTTTGTAAAGTGCTGAGTAAGTCAGAAGCGAAACACTGTGGGCAGCTGTGAGGGTGATTCGGCCCAGTGGTGCCACACCAGTGACCTCACCTTGCTGTGCCAGTGAAAGGCACTCTCTTGCCCAGTGACTGAGAGCAGAGCAGCTCTTTAATGCCAGATTCGTCATAGCAAGCAGTGTGTTGAGGGCCAATGTTAGCTTAATGAAAGTCACAGCAGCCAGGGTGTCAATAAAGGTTATGGCTTTTGATGAAGAAAGAGACCCAAATGCTATTGAAGTAATTGTGTGGTTGTGGGGGAAGCAGCAATGACATATCTGGCTGCTCAGTGTTTGCAACCTTCTCTGAAGGGCTAGACAGTGCATCTAGAGATGATGCTCTGAAACGTCATGAAGTAAAAAAGTTAGGGCCAGATGTTTTGCTGGAATAAGCTTGTTGAGAAGGGGACCTGCAGTGTGGCTGGAGTCAACACCTCCTGCCCTCTGTAGCTCCATGGGAGATTAACTTGAGAACTCTTTGCCTCTTCCCTGAGTCACCTTGGCCTACTTTTCCAAAGACATTGCTGAATTTGATTGCCTATCTATCTTTAAGGTGCGTCTGGTTTCACAGGAGTGTGGGACACTCAAATGCTGACAGTCATGTGGCATCGAGGGGTCTCAGTTTGATGCAAAGTGGCCCAAGGTAGGAGCTGTTTATGAAACTGTAGGTGCTGGCAAGTCTGGGCTGACAGCTTTTAGACTAATTGGTTTGATGGTCTAGTCCTCTAATGTAATGTTTTATTAGGTCCAACAGATTTCTGTTTCAAATTCCGTGGGGAGCTCTCCAAAATAACTGTTCAATGAATAGCTTTTCCCTGCAGCTGAGTGAGAGAGGTGCTGGCAATAGAGAGATTTTGGCAAGCCAGCCTGACAAAGACTTGGAAAGGCTCTTAGTCCAATGTTACAGATTATCTCACCCCTCCTCTGCTCCTCTGGCTGGTACTGAAAGTAAATGACAGGCAAATGGTTGGGTCTTCTAGTGGCCAGGGATGTCTGCTCTAGGTCTTCATTTAGTCTTCATCTCTGTTGTGAAGGTGCTTCTTTGTACAGTTCCTGATGCATTGAGATCTCTCTCTGCAGAAGCCCTGAGATGTGTGCTCTCCTGGAGACCACACACTTGCATTTGGAGGTGCTGGCATGACTGTAGCTGTCCTCTCATGTCTCCAGCCCATGAGGTGTTTTATCCTGCGGCCTGCAGGCAGGCAGTGGGCTCTTAAAGTGACGTCTTCCTCCAAGCTCACTCTTGGTTATGAAGATGTCTGGACTCTCCAATACAGATTCGCATGCCTTGTACTTTTAATATCATGTATGAGTTGCTATCTGCTGACTAAGATTAATTGAATATGTAAAACAATAGGTGCTAAGAATTAATACAAGGATTTGTAATACAAGATGACTTTTATTCTAGTTTGAATACTTCACACAGCGGCTATAAGTACATTAGTTTTATTGATCTATATTCATAGAATTATTTAAATGTACCCTCTGGTGCTGAGTGTCAGAGATTTTCCAGTGCTTGCCACTATGCATTTTTCATTAGAGCCTAGCGAAGGCAGATCCAAACTTTGACTGTCCAGGCAAGATTAATTTCATCTTGACACCCACAGTGAAACACAAGCAGAGTGTGTTTTGAGAGCTGACCACTAACCATGGCCTCACACCACGTACCCTGGAGAGGTTTCCTGGGCTCCCTCCTTCGTGCTCTCTTTGCATCGTCAGCATTTCAGCGCTGCCAGGGTACGCTGGCTACCAAACACCCTGGCTCCACCAAGGCTTTTCTTCTGCATTTTGTTTTAAAGAATGAAATGGATCTGTTCCTATATATAGCTGAAACTCTTATATTAAAATCCTGCCTGTACTGCGCATACTAAAGATGGCTTGATCTTTCAAGGTCAGATGTTTGGCAGGTGCCAACTGTCTGTGGCTGGTACAATGTTTCTTCCATCCAAATGAGACTGGATTGTCTTTTTTTTCTATCAGATTTTCCCCACTTTTGTCTAAAAATGCTCAATTTATTTTCTTGCTCTTGTCTAGGGGGGGATTAAAATAAAAATAGGAAAAAATGCCAGCAATTTCTACTGAAAAGCACTCTCAAGCTTTTCTTTTAATGGTGTTTTATTGTAGTTACTGGCCAAAAGAAACTGAACTTTTCTAGTTTACAGAGAACTTAGGATGAAAAGAATTAAACTTCCCAGAGAAAAATGAGATATGATGGGTTTTAGTGTTTAGAAGTGAGGCAGGTAGCTAGGCGGGAAAGGCAGCTTTCCCTCAACTTTGTCTTGAGGTTGAGTGAGGGATGGGACCTCTTAGAAACTCCCTTTCCTGTCCTTGGTTGCTTCTTAAAGTCATGGGCATCTCTGTTGTCTACTAAGAGTTTGAGCTCGTGCTGCAGCCTTTGCTCAAGAGAGGATACTAAGAAGGTGTCTGTCCTTCAGCTGACAGCCCAGTGAAACTAAAACTATCTGAGTTTTCTGTATCTCTACTAAATTGGGTTAAAATTAGCTGACAGGTTCCAAAGTGATTGGAACACACAAGCCTACAGTGTAATTGCATAAGCCACTTTCCTTGGGAATCAAGCTAAAAAGTGTCAGTGTGTTTTACAGCACTTATTAAAACAATCATTTTGTATCTAGTTCAATGTTCATGGTTCCATCTGAACATGAACTTCAGGAATGCTGGAGGGGTACATAGCTGATGGTCTTGTTTTGGAAGGCATATGTGGATGTGCATGTGCTGCAGCAGAAAAGCCTTTAGGATTTGGGAACCTGGCCCTGCAGAGAAGCTTTTGTCAATCCTGCTGATGTGGCTGTGCCTGTTGTTACCTACAGCCTCTTCTGAATCCAGCTTTGGTCCTTCTGTTGCATTCCTGGGAGTGAAGAAGCTATCAGGGGATGCTGCTACCCCTCTGCTGCTTCCCCACAGGATGGTATGTCTCTAGCTTGCATCCTTTTAGGATCAGGGAATGGGGTCTTCTTTGGGCCTCACAGCAGGGAAGTGTTGCCTCGTTCCTTTGCCCTGACTCAGTTGAGAGTGGCAGAAACACTGTTCTTGGAGAATGCTGTGTCTCTTGGATCAAGCAGCGGCATGCTTGCTCCTAGCTTCGCTGTGCAGGCAGCCCTCAGATATGGCTGCTCTGCCCAGGAACGTCCCATGCTCCAGAGCAGGCTCAGAGCCTCAAAGAGTTCTGTACTATGTGAGGAGATCGCCTCCAGTAGCTCTCTGCACCACTCTATGGGGACTCAGAGGAAGATCTGTGCTTTTGTTTTTTAATGTATTTGTATTTTAATAAATGGAGGAGGAAGGCTGGGAAGGCTGTGAAGTGGCCCTAATATCACCTTCTCTCCATCGCTCAACATCCTCCCCACAGCAGGGCTGGAGGGTGGGCTGGGGCCAGGAGCTGGAGCTGGGCTGAGCCTCGGTCTCTGGTCTAGGGCCCTGCCTTTGCCCTGTGTGGGGACAGCTGGCGCAGACCCCGTGTCCCAGCACTCAGCCCCTGCCTTGCACTCGGAGAAGGCGGCTTTGGTAGCGGGTTCGTGAACTTTGCTATGTTTTATAGCCACTAGAGGGGGGTCAGAGACTGCGGGCTTGGCTCCCTGCAGCAGGGCTGCCCGGGCTGGGGCAGCGCAGGCCAGCCCGGGGCGGGGGCTTTGGGCTGAGCACCGCGGCGTGCAGCCAACCCGGCCTTGCCTTGCCCTCAGCGTGTTTTCAGCATCTTTCCCAACCTCAGTGGGAATTCCTTTGGGAAAGTCAGTTCTGCAAGCCAGGACGTTCTGCCTGTGTCTGCTCTGCTTTCCTGCAATGGGAATGTGGGTAAGTGGGCTGGCAGTCCTGGGCTAGCAGGAAGTCAAGCTGGGGAGCCCCAGCCCACAATGGGTTTATCAGGTCAGCTACAGTAACACTTTGTAACTTGGGAGACAACTTTAGTCACCCAAAGACAGTTGTCTTGCTCGCATGCAAGCCTGAAGCCACCTGAAGCAGCTCTGTGCAAAACCCCATCAGGTCTTCTGGCTCTTGGGTGGAAATCCCTCCCTTCATGCTGTGGTCCTGCATGACGTAACAGGGAGCATGTCCTTTGGTTTGTGCAAGGTGGCTGCAAAGTGACAGTGGGAGAAAGGCTCTGTGTGTCCAGCCCAGGACACATGGTATCGGCTGCTGGCAAAGGGGAGGCACTGAGATTTGCTGAGGAACATCAGGCTGCTGGGATCGCTGGCACTGGAGCAATTTCAGCTGGTCAGGAGCAAGTCTGTTTATTGTCTCTGAAACCAGGCATTCGAGGTGCTGAAATTCCTTTGCTAGCAAAGGCCAGAGCAGTATTTTGTGCCAAGATGAGATTTTCAGAATGCTTTTATAGCTCATTGTTTTCTGTCATGAGCCCCTATGTATGATTTTTCTAAAGGGGGAGGAAGGGCTGGGTTTTCCATTTCTAGGTGCTGCTCTCCAAACTCTGAGTGACATGAGGTGTAACACTTGCTAACTTGTCATGGATGCGTTGGCAAGACTCAGTCAACTTCTGAAGAGGGAAAAAAGGATGAGGCGAGTTTACAAGTGCCCTTAGCAGAGCTTGGCATAGCATCAAGAAGGACTTTTCTTCCTGGGAGCAACACACCCTTGCTTCCATTGTGTGGTGGACGTTGCTGGTGATTCTGGAACATGATTGAAAAGTAGTATCTTGACAGCATCAAACCAGTCCTCGAAGGTGTCCCCCGTACTTGTTGCTGAGAGCACACAGCCCCTAACACATCATGGGTATAGTCTGTGTCACTAGGGAGTGATAGGGACTGGTTACATTAAGGAATGGGAAGGATATGGCCTCCCCACCCCTTGGTCTTCCAACAGCTCCAGGATTATTTTAAGTGCAAGGCTGTGGATTATAAATTAGACAATATTTATACTCAGGAAAACATCTGCTGGGTGCTCTTTCCAGTGGACAGGGCCAGCCAAAGGCTCCAGGACATGATGTGTAGGGGTTGCACCAATCGCCACCTGTCTGCTCCTATAATCGAGTTGATTTTTTACGATCTTGACATCAGCTTTCAAGATGCATGATCTATGTGTTTATTTAGCTGTCTTTCCTGGCGTCCCATAGTTTTGAACTCCTGTAAATCCTCCCACAGTTGGATTTCTGCACTTTTCAGAGATTACATTCCCTGACAGTACATTTCTCCTTCCCCCTCACTTTGTTGACAGCTCAGGCGAGGGTCCAGGGAGAGAAGTGCTCAAACCGGGCTCTGGAAGGCTGAGCTTTGACACAGAGTGGGTCTAACTTTCCCGGGGCTAGGCAACTGGTACTGGTGCAAGTGGGAGAGGTGGCACAAACGTGCTGCTCTGAGCCTGGAGTCCCCCTTTAGGTTAAAAAATCTGGTCCAGAGGATTTGTCAGCTTCCAGGACTTGGTGGCTGGACCATGAGGTAGTCTCCATGAGGGGACCTGCTCAGGTCCTGTGTCCAGGCCAGGAAGCTGAATGAAGTTGACATGGCCAGAACAGTAACTCTGTTAAAAAGCCCAAATTTTGGCTGCTGGGGAGTGAGATTTTTGTGGCTCTGTTTGTTCAGGTCCCAGTGGCCCTTGCTCAGTGACACTCTTGTCTTAACGGGAGTTAACCCATGCAAGGGCTTCCTGGGGATTTCAGCTCAAATGATTCCCAGAATGAGTCTGTTATAAATGCCCTTGTTTCTCATAAAACCACGTCTTCTTTTGTCCTCTTCTTTTGGGGAAGTACAGCTAGTGCTGAACTCCACTGACTTCCAGATGTGTACAGATGGATAGATACGTGCATACTACTAGGAAAGAATACACAGCAGCCTTTGCTTTTTGTGCTTTTTCCTACCAGCAAAGCAGGGATCACTGAGAAGAGCTATAGCCAAAAAATCTATCAGCTCTACAAGCTGCTTCCTATAACCTGTAGCCTCTGACTCCAGTGGCTGGGGGTGCGTCTCTGTGGAACAGCTGTGTGAGTGGGAAAAATAAACGTGGGCTGATCTGGCTTTCCAGGTGGAGTTTGCAACCACCCTCCTATTTCCAGCTGGTCTGAGCGCTCTTCGCTTACTCCTTGTCCGCTTCTGCCCCCTCTGGCTTTTTTCTCGTCCCCCTTGCAGGGCCCTTCTGCGTGGCCCTCACCTCTCATGCTGCCTGCCCCAGTCCCTCCTTTCCCTGCTGTGATATGGAGAAGAAGGGGAGACTTCCAGGATCCTGAGCTGCCCTGACTCTGTGCCATGTGGTGCCTATGACTCTTGATTCCTGCCTCTCACCCCAATCTTCTCAGCCACCAGTGACCACTGAATTAATTTATTTGCAGCATTAATACATCTAGAAGGAGTTTCCTGCTTGATTGGATGCTGAGGCCTTCCCCATCTCGGAGAGGATCTCTGGCTGCAGCAGGTACCATGCCTGATATTTTTCCAAAGCCAATATGAACTTGTCCCCAGTACAGGCACATCTCTGAGGCCCTTGCATTTGTGCTTAGCAAAAGTGTCATTCCCTCCCACTGCTAAACCTGCTTCTGAGTTCCTTTGCTGCCTGCAGCAGCACTCAGGTGTCCAGATAAAATGGATTTAAAACTTAGGTGTATGCTGGACATAATTTCACAGCTTTGTTACCAGGGTCCATTAGTACCCACTGTTTCATTCACCCTGCAGTGGGGATGGTACTGCCTCCCTCTCAGGGGTGCAGTTTCAAGTGTTCAGGAGAGACAAAGGTCCTGTTAAGGCTCCAGTTTTCCATGGAGTTGGGCTAAAACTTCGTACTTTTCACCTACTAAGGGTCTGGCTAGGCAGCTGAACATGTAGATAGGTGTCAACCCACCTGTGTCCATATGACAGTCAGATACATTAGCTGTCCATCACCATAGTGGTGGTGGATGCTGTTGACCCTCATGCTGCAACCTGGCAGCAGCATGCTTTGTGGGGCCATGGCTGAGAAACCCCTGGCCCCCACAAGGGAGGCAGAGATCATGGCCTAGCTGATGTCTCTGTGCCAGTTTATGCTCCTTATCCTTCCCCACATGATCCCCTCCGCTAGGTCCTCTCAACCATCCTTGTCCAGTTAGCAGAGAGGGCGAGAAGAATTGATGACTTACCATGGGACGATTTACCTGTCTGTGTAACGAGATGTAAAAGGATCTCTTTCACACTAGGCTGGAGGCTTGCCTTTATGGGCAAAGCCTTGGCCTTGAACGGAAACCTGCCTCCTGCTAGCAGAAGATTGGATACACCTCATCAGCACTTGTGCATATTTTTGCCTGCCAGGTAATTGCAGGAAAACAGATGAAGAAAGATTGATCTGTAGGTCTTAATTTTATGGTTTTTCTGTGGAATCCACCTTCTATCAGTTTATCAACAAAGAGCCGATGTCCTTATCATTCCCCTCATCGTGGCTGGGAATAATGTGCCAAATGAGTTATCCCTTTATAAGCGTGTTATCATGTAGATGAGTGAAGTGTATTTGCACCTCTGATGGCTGTGTGGTTATTTATATTGCATTAGTGCCTAGCTGAAACCTGGGTCTTGTTGCTCCGTGGGAGAGAGATCTCCCTCTGCAATGTAGCTTTAGGTGGGGCAGGAAATGGAAATGCTTTGGGGGCAAACAGACTTCATGGTGAGGCAGCTGCAGGTTCAGAGCACAGGGGTCTTTACCTCTGGGTAGGAGCCAGCCCCTCTGTACCAAGCTGCTTATCCGCAGTCACATATAGTTGAAGTCACCTTTGCCCTTATAGGGCTGCTTGAACTACCACAGAGGCTGTTCCTGTGATCTGCCTGCTTGCATGTGCTCCTTTTAATAGTGAGTTAGATGGAGCTTGATCCTGCAGTGAATTCCTCATTGTCACTCACATCACCCCCACCCCATTTGCAGAGTGGTTCAGTGACCACCATGCTCGGTGTGGGGCTGGGTGAGCCTTGCCCAGCCAAGGTCTCAGGGTCAGCCTGTGTCTCCCCATCCTACAGCTTCAGAACTTTCCCTGCTACCAAGAGCTGGTGACATGATGTCCTAGTGGTGCCACTGCCAGATTTTGCCCTCAAGGTCTCATCTTTGGAGCCAGTATCCATATTAGAAATATAATCGCTCTCCTTCTCCAATTTGTTTAAAGTATCACAGACAACTAAGCTGCAGAGATAGAGCCCTTTGCCCAAGGTCACTTACCAGCTACAGACTGGAGTAAAAACTCCCCGATTTCCTGGCTTTGTGTCACAAGTGTGAACGGCTCCTTGCTCTGATGACAGTGAGGGCTTTACAGTAGGGGAGGGCTAAAGAAAAAGAGAGCCATATTTCACCATGATTCTTGCTCTGTCCCAGAGTGCATCCCCCAGGGTGAGAGTGAAGTCAAGAGGCTGCTGTGAAAGGGTTATAGCCGACCTCTGATCACAACCGATTAATGACAGCCCCAGGGAGCGAGAGCCCTTGAGCTGGCAGGAAGGAGGTGAGTACTGAAAAGCAGCGAAGTTTTAAATACAGCAGCGGGAGTCCAAGAGTAGAGCAACAGCAGGGGAAGCAGCCGTGCTTGGAGCCATGGCAGCAGGGCAGAAATGGAGGGGATTTTTCCATCCATCTGCAGCAGTTTGGATCCAACCCTTCAATCATGAAAATCTGCTCTGATTAGACTTGTTGCTCTGAATTGGCTGATGATGGTTTGGAGCTTTCTAAATTTCTTTGTTCAAATTAAGCAAAAAAACCCAAACCAAACCAAAACAACTTGCTGTGAGGGTGGGTTAGTACTTAAGTCCAAGCAGATGATAACAACAGCATGTGGCAGCTCCCCAGGGGGTGAGAAATACTGCTGTCAAACTGGAGAAACTGAGGCAGAGCATCAGGATGGGGTGACCAGGGCCAGGACCAGGAGGAGCCCCCACTTCTCCCCATGCTGCCATGCATCCAGCTTTGTGCTGGACTCAGCAGAAATCTTCCCTTAATGTAATTAAAGGATGAACAGAGATGGCTGCGAGAGGAGGTGGCTGTTTACGAGCGCGGAGGAGGGCATGCCGGGAAGATGCTCCATTCCCCTGCTTGAACTGCTGCACCGGAGCATAACCCCTGGGCAAGGATGTGCACAGCGCTCAGATGCTCTCCAGCTCTGCTGCGAAGGGCTGAAAGCAAATTGGCTGTTAATGCAGACAGTGGCCGGCTTGACTCAGCACTCCCCTGTTACAAGCGAGCTGTGGGATGGATGAGGAAACCCATGCTCCTTCTCTAACAGGTCTGAGCCTGCTTGTTAGACTTGGTCAATAGTTTGCTGTCAAAAGCAATTCTCTGTCAAACAGGCATTGTTTTTTTTCTTTTCTGCCAGAGCAGAAATTTTCTTGGAACATGTCAATTTTCAGCCAAATTTTTTGCTTTTGGTGCTTTTCTATTTTTTCTTCCTTGCTTAAATAGCAGCACTGAAAACAACACGGTTGTCAGCTACTGAAGTCTGAATCTGAAAGCTCAAGCCAGCAAGGTCTCTAAATGTATTGCTGATTTTTATGTCAAGAAAAAATAGTGGAATGGAAGAAGGTTTTTAAGAACTGATTGTCACGGTGGAAAAATGTGTGTTAAAGGATGTCAGGAAAATTTCTGGAGGCTTGATGTCTGTACGTCTCTCTCCTGGTCTGTAGTTGTGAGTCTAGGAGTGGTTCAGATGGAGCCGAGTGCCTGGGGACAGGGACAGTGGCAGCCTGACTCTGGTGATATCCGGAGGTCCCTGCTGGCATGTCCCATTCTCTGTGTGGGCTTTATACGCAGGTTACGGGGCCTGCTGTGTCTTCCTTGCTGGTGCAGCTCAATTGGCAATGTTTGGATTCAACATTAAACACAATAGCTCCTCAATATAATGGAAAACAGGCTGTCTGGAGAAATGCTGCTTCCTTAGGAAAGCTATAGATAGGGTCTGTGCTTTGTCCCATGGGGGTTGGAGTGGGCAGCATGGCTAGTGAAGGTGATGGGGACACAGCTGCTGACACACCCCAGGGGAAGCACAGTTACGACCTTTTTGCCCTGCCCTGGCCCATTGGATGTCCATCTGGGTCTGCATGAACATCCATGGTGTCTCTGGTAGCACCATGGTTTCAAGTGTTGACACTCTTGCTCATTGTACGGGACCCACACGTGGATGCAGCTAAGACCTGTGCGAAGGATGGGAGGACCACGCCAGGACCCAGAGGCTGGAGGGTGCTCTGTGCTGTGAGGGCACAGAGGTGGTGGAGAATCGAAGGGGATGGGCTGGAGAGACCACAGGTCCTGTACATGTTGCCTTGGCAGGGATTTTGGGTGTTGCCAGAGTTAATGCAGGGAGTGTGTGTGCCTCTCTTGACTATGTTTATGCATGCAAAGAAGTGTCTGCTGGGGAAGGAGCGGAAAGCTTGTGATTTATCATTGCTCTGTAATGGGTGCCTTGCTTCTAGTGAAAGAGGTCAACATCCCTGAGAGATACCAAACCCCCTCCTTATTAACGTTCTGTTACAGCTAATGGCTTGGGGTAGGGCAAGCAGGTCTTACAAGGAAGGCATTAAAGAGCAGCACTACTTGGAAGGGAAGCCAAAGAATTTACAGCAATATTTACACAGAGGCTCTCCCCAGAGATAAGGAGGTACACAGTCGGCTCAGCAGATAAGCAGAACTATGGGATGAGGCGGAGAAGGCATTGTTGTTTGTGCATCCTGAAGTTCAACAGGATTAACAGCCAGAGCTGTGTAATGTGGGAGAGGGGGATAGGATCAGGACCACACATACCAGCTGGGATATAGCATCCACAAGGCATAGACATTGTGTTAGTCCAGTGTCTTGCAGTGAGAAATGGGGCCAGCAGCATTCCCGCATGTTCCTAGACCTGAGCCCCAAACCTGGATTTGAAGGTATGGATTAACACAAGTTAAGGAATGCAATTGCTTGTCCTAGTGAAGATGTGGAGATCTGGCCCAGGCTAATGTTCCTGGCAACCACCATCTGTCCTGCCCACCATATGCTTTGAAAGCATATGCAGGTTCGCAATTGTTTCTGAATGAAATCCCTTAACAAACGTGTGTCCCAGAATGCAGGTTGTGCAAGATCACCCATGCTGGGGAGAAGTGAGAAACTTCAGCTCTTTCCTGTCCAGCTGATGCTGTGGTCAGGTACCCCTCTCTAATGCATTAGCTCCAGGCTCATTTTTTCACACACCTTCCCTGTTTGCTCCGACAGACCTGTGGTGCATCTGCACTCAACTATCCCTCTCCTGTGCAGGCTGAAGATCTCTCAGACCATTCTTTACCTCTTCCATCCACTTCCTGCCAGACAGGCCAAAATCTCACATCCACCTTCCTTATCCAGCAAAATCTCCTGATCCAAAACCTGCTGAAGAGAGGAGTAGTTTAGTTTGGTTTTTCTCATTAAGAGCATTGAGCTTTGGATCTAGCTGTGTCTGTGGTGGAGAAACCAAATAGGCCCCTGTACAGTAATCCATAATGAGACAGCCCAGCCTGCTTCATGCTCCCTTCCTGAATCAACCAGAAACCTCCCTGCACCTCCCAGCTCGCTCCCAGCTTCTTTATGTGCTCAAATCACCCATGGCCACCACCTCATCCTGCGCTAGACCACATCTCCACTTTGTCGACCTCCCCAGCCCCTAATAGCACTCGGCCACCAATCTCCGAGCACTCCATCCATCATTTGACTAGCACATTATTTATTTACCATGGGGGAGAGAAGGGAGTTGGGTTGTCTGGAGAATGTATTAAATTTTCATTTGTTCTCATTGATTCCTGAAAGGAAATTGCTGAGTTATTCCATCAGGGTGGACTAGTTACGATATGGAGGGTATCTACTAAAGGGGGGTGCTGGATGGGAAATAGAGACAGAGTTAAGGTTATTTTGAATATTAAGTTAAAATTATGATGACCATAGCTAAGCAACCTCATGAAACATTTCTGAGCATGTTTGCTCTGCTTTGCTTAGTCTCTGCTGTAGCTGCTTGCCCAGACTCTTGGTTTCTCTTGCCATATGGGACACACATGGTACTGCTTCCTCTTGGCTGTGGGTGAGTAGCTATCACTCGCAGGTTTCTCCACTGACTCCGTAGTGCTGTATGTGTGCGGCTGCTGGTGAAGGTTTGTCCCCTCTCTGCAGGCGATGCTCGGCCTCTTCTAGTTCATCCTATTCGGTTTGGAAACAGTTGCCTTAAGTATTTGTTCTCCAGGCACATCTGGGTTCTATCCACTGTGGTAGTTGGCACATCATTTATGGCAAATTTTTTCCCTTTTTTTTTTTGGTATATACTAATATTGTAAGTTGCACGAGAATACTGACTTTTCCATAGGGCTCCTTGTCATCCAAAAGCTGTTCATTTTCCTTCTCAGCCAGAACTGGCATCCCAGCCAGAAGTGATGATTATGGTTCAGGTTTTCCATGCTATGAAGCCCACCAAGGACTGACCTGGAGTCTTGGCTGAGGACTGTCTCATATTACTTCATCTTAGTCTGGTTTTCTAAACAATAAATACTGTTTAATCCTCATCAGACACCAGGCCTGACCTAACCTGCTTTCAGAGCATGTCTTAGGTGGAAACGGTGCAACCTTCTCATGTAAGCAAGATAGTGAAGCAATTGTTCTTAAGGAAAGGTCTTGTGGCTGGGATTTTTGAGGACAGACACTGTTTTCTGGGTTAAAATGGCAACCTGTCTCATGATGTCTTAGGACTATGGGCTGCAGAAGGTTCCCACATCTCTGAAGAGATCACCTCCATCTTTGGCTCCTCTGACCCTGCTCACTGCTTCCTGTCACAGCCCAGAATTCAGGGAAACACAGTGAAGATGTGGATAGTTTTACTGGGGTTTTACTTTTGCTGTCTAGAGGATAACCAGGGGTCCTCAGGTTTCTGTGGGAGTTGAAAGAAAGGACAGAGCAAACTGGCAGTGTTCCCAGTCCAAAATGTTTTCACTAATTGCATGCAACCTTCCTTACAAGAGGGAGAGACTGCAAATACCACCGGCAGTTTAATTACCACTGCTGGTTCACATTGATTTTACTTATGCTGCTCCTGGTGCTGCTTGTGTGCAGTGTGTGTGCAAGGTAAGAGTGGGTTGTGTAGGGATCTGTAAATCACTGGACAGGGGAACCAAGGAGTGTGTGTGTGTTTATTTGGGGGTGTGGGGTCTTTCCAAAGAGCCTTGCTATACTGCTCAGCCATGCCCCTAATACCCACCAGTGATGTGGGTGGGAAAGGGACTGCATGAAGGTGAATACGGGTGCAGGGGACATGCGTCGGTGTGAGATCAGTCAGATTCCCGGGCCCATTTCCTAGAACCTGCTTGGCTTGGCCACTGCTCTGGCTTAACTCTGAGCCCCGGCGGCGGATTGCTTCCCCTTTGCTAACCTTCCCCTCCTCAAATGCAATGCGTTTCCTCCCCATCCCAAAGAGGGGGAGAAAGCGGCATGGGAGGAATCTGACATGAGCAGGCTGATGGCTGCCGTCCCAGTGCAGGCTCAGCAAATGGGGCTCGTGATGGATGAATGTGCAGGGCAAGAAGTAATAAAATGGGCCCCAGTCATGTAATCTTCCATTAAAATGAAATGCATACCAGAAATGAGGCATTTCTGCAGCTTGTACCATCTCCCACGGAAGATCATGAATAAAAGAGGCAAGTGTACTGTTGACAGATGCCGGCATGCATAAAGGACAGTTCCTATAAAGGCAAAGCCCCGGCTAACAGATGGACTAAAGATGTGAGATGCAGGAAGATTTACCAGTCTAAATAATTCAAGGGAATGTCGTATGGGGAGGCAGTGCTGGAGAGGGGAGCCGGCAGAAGGTACAGATGGAAAGGCAGGCCAGGCCTTTCCCACAAACCCATTAAGAACATCGCTTGTCTGAGTGACAGTATGTCGCACAAGGCACCGGCAGAGATGGGTGGATTTGCCTCCAGCACTCCTTCTGCAAGGTCAAGAGAAGATGCAATCTCAAAGCTTGCAACTTTTTGAGGGCATGTTTTGCCCCCTGCAAGGCTGCTTTCTGCAGCCTTCTTCCTTTCCCTCCTCTTCCTTGCCACCCCTTCACCTACTGCTGGGCAAAACAGGAGTACAGAGGTTATGCTGAATATGTGAGAGGAAAGTGGAGGTGGCAAAGTTGTTTGGTGCTCCCATTGATCTTCTCTGCATTGCTCAGGTCCCTGGTGGTCCTTTGGGCTTTGAAGGTGGCTGGGGGCTAGTGTAGGGGGCCCTCTGCCCATTGCAGGGCACCTTTAACCCTAGATGTCTTCAGGAGAGTAAGTAGGGCCAAGCGTAGGGGAAGCCTTGATGAGACCCTGAAAGGTGACATTTGTGCAAGCAAAGGAACACCTGTGTGCCTGGGTGCTGTGTGGGAGAGGAAGGGCTGCAGTATGAGGAGCAGTCAGGATGGTGAGCAGAAGGCATTCTGGAGCTGTGTGTGGGAGCATCCCAAAAAGCTGACTTAGAGCTGCAGCATGGAGCACAACTCCTTCAGACCTTAATGCCTGAACATGGTCCCTCTTAGACTGGGTGGCCTGGCTGGTGCCCTCTTTTTGTTTGTAGAGACGGGCTCCTGGCATGCATGAGGGCAGCTTGATGCTGTGGGAATGCTGCAGAAACAGCTCGTAGCAGCTGGGAATAGGGAGCATTGGGCTCATCTAGAGGGGATGGGTCCCCCCTACGTAACCCTATATGCCTGGGAATGCAGAAAGTTGAGGGGTTGATATTTTGCACTATAAAGCGGGCTGTCTTGGCTGTCCCCTCCTTGGGGCTTGGGTCCTCCACACACACATCAGTCATAGAATCATAGAATAGTTGAGGTTGGAAAGGACCTTAAGATCATCAAGTTCCAGCCCCCTACCATGGGCAGGGACACCTCACACTAAACTATGTCACCTAAGGCTCTGTCCAACCTGGCCTTGAACACTGCCAGGGATGGAGCATTCACAACAGTCCATGGGCTAAAGCACTGGTGTTGCACTCAGTGGCTTTGTAGAGCCAGGTGAGGGGCTGTGGCTGCTGTGTGCTGATAGAGATGTTTCCACATCTCTGTTGGCACACACGCCACAATGCCAGGGAGCTGGAAGAATTGTGTGAATCTTCCTGGCCATCCAGGTGAATGCTGAGAGGGGCTGGCCAAGGTGTTGCAGCCTGTTGGGAGGTTCTTGGCAGTGCAGGATGCAGGGGATGAGTCGATGTAGGAAAGTGGCACAGGGGATGGGACATTGTTGTGGCTGAGCAGAGGGCTGCTCATCACTTCTGGGGGTGCCCAGGCCCCTCTCCCCTTGCCTCTGGGGAGCCTGGGGTTGGCTTGGTAAATGGGAGAGATCTGGGGAGAAGACGGAAGATAAAGGGCAAGATGCAGAGAGTTAGATAGAAGTCAGCAGCAGCTGCTTGGCAGAGATTGTATGCGTTCTCCGCTCAGAGAGGACGCCTTCCCTGGGCTCGTCAGCCGTCTGCAGCATGGCGATTAATCATTGGTGTCAGAATCCCTAATCCTATTCAATGGAAAACAAACAGCGCAGCATCCAGCCCTGTGCTGAGCCCAAGCAATTAGCATGTTTACATGGACTGGGGAAGCTCAACAAAGAGTGGCCAACGGGGGCCATGGGAAATGAACCCTTGTCAGGCCCTGATGTTCTAAGTGCCCCGGGATCCCTGGGCTCTGACCCAGGCCTAAGCTTAGAAATGTGGTTTGAAGCAATTGAATACATCTACTTGCTTACAAAAAAATGATTTTGTTTTATTAGGGCTCAGGGATGTGCAAGTGTGGGCAGCTGCTGAAGTCGGGAGCCCACGTCTGATATGCATGGTGAGCCGGGGAAACAGGGGTCTGGAGGAGATAAGAGGTTTGCTCCTGCTCTGGCTTTAAATCAGTAACAGAAGTAGCAGACAAAGCCTTTGCAATTCTAGCAAACCGTGCCCTGATGTCAGTCTCTTGTCGCTGTTCCTCCTGCCTCTCTCTGGCCTATGCTGTTGGAGCTACATATCTCTGTCTGAAATTAGTTTGATATCTTGTGCTTTGGGTAAGTGCTGAGCTCTGCAGGGCTCAGGCCACCGAAGGGCAAGGCTGTGGCTGTGCAGGACCAACATTCCTGGTGTCCTAGGGCTTGTCCCTGCGGGACTCAGGCCCCTTGCATAGACTTTAAAGAGGTTTGAGAGGTGAGTTACAAGGAAAGATGCAGGACTAAACAGATACATGTCTGTCTCCTGTGCATGTCCCCAGTGATTTGCAGCAGCTACCTCAGATAAAACTGTCTTCCAAAACCAAGAGCAACCCAATGGTTCTTCAGTGGTGATGGTGATGATCTGTTAAGTAAAAGGCTTTCTGAGTGTGGCTGTGATTTCTGCTTGTAAGACATGTACCTCAACTGGCTCTCCACCAGCAAGCTCAGTGCTTGCAGCAGGACTTGCCCAGGTGAGCTGAACAAGTCACTGTGACAGTGTTTGTGTTGCCACAGAGGCCCTTGGTGCAGAGAGAAGTCCAGGACATGATTATTTAACCAGGCTGTGCAAATACAATTTCAAACAGAAAGCAAACAGCAAAGCAAGGGAAGCGAGACATAAGCTGTGTTTCTGTAGGACCTACTAGAAACTGGGTGATGGTGTAGATAGATATGCTGCCATGGGAAAAGCAGAGTTTATGTTTAAGCTTCAAGTGACCTGTGGAGCTTCTGGGCTTGTGAGGGTGGGAGTAAGACAGTCCTCGTAAGTACTCAATCCGTCCTGAAATGAAAGGGCTTTCCTGGGCACGCAGATTTCCTGCTTCCCTTCCAGAAGTAGTTTTGATTTTGGGGGGTGAAAAAAAGAGGATTGATTCAAATAAAAATGTATTTGTATGAGAAAAATTATTTCCTTCCATGAGAAAACACATAGTTTGAGGCAAATTTATGGCTTTGGCCTGGTCATTAATATCTGGTTGTCAAAAAGTATTGGTTTGAACAAAAATATGTTGTAATAAAAATGCATTGTTTTGAAGAAATTTATTGTCCCCATGAAAACCTATTCAATTCAGAAAGATATGTTGATTTCAATGAAAATCTATTTGTTTTAAGAGACAGAGAGAGAGAAGAGAGAGAGAGAAGTTGTACTCAGCTGAGAACCAGGGGCTTATCTCTGTACAAATTTCCCTGCAGTCCTGTGGTCGTTAGGATGGAGAAATCCAGAAAATGGGACAGTGAAGGAAGCCTGTCTGCCCAGGGCTCTTTACCATACTCAGTGATCCTCCTTCCAGCTGGAGGAAAGTGGCCAGCTCCCCCAGGATAATGAGGGGGATGTGGATTGGATGGCTTCTCCCACAAACATCTCTCCTTCCCCTGAAAACCTTATGCTTGTTCACTTAGTGCAGATCCCAAGAAGTGTGTGCTTGTGTGACTTCACCTGCAGCTGCCACATAAAGGTGCAAATCTTGGAGGAGTGTGAATGACCCTGATCTCCCTCTTTGTCTCTTAAGCCAGGCCACACGTGAGCTGCAGATATGTATGTTGAGTACCTGAAGGTAAGACAGATTTGTCCATACTACTACTCATAGTATTTCCATTTTGGTGTGGTGGCATAAGGAAAGGGCCTCTTTTGGCTAAGGGGAGCTGCTTGGGTTTGTGTTTGTCCCAGCCCTGCTCTGTTTTTTGCCCGAGACGGGGCTGAGATTTGCTATCCTGCTTAAGCCTCTCTCCCCACCAGCAGGGACTGGATGAAATTCACTCTGAGCTCAAAAACTGTAATGCCGCCTTAGCCAGGATTATGAAAGGAGCCACCTGAAATCCACCTCCCGGTGCCTCCTATTTAAAACAATCAGCACATGTTTGCAGTAGGCTTTTTCTTTCATTATGCTCCAACTCTGCTATTTAATCAGCTTCCTCTTTCCTCTGTTTGTACAAGGTATCACTAGCCCATATTAAAGGGGAGGAAGGGAAGGTACAAGTTAGAAAAAATTAAAAATGAAAAAAAAGAAATGTCACTGCAGCGGTGTTATCCCCTCCCTGCCAACACACTCTTGGGCTCTGGTGTCAATGGAAAGGTTGCCTCTGATTAATATTAATAAAGAATTAAGAGCTGTGTTTGTCATGATCACCTCGTTTGGTATTGCTCTGTGTGGCAGGTGAAAGCAGAGGAAGGAAGGGAAGAGGTCTGCATGACATTCATTAATCATTTCATCAGGAAGGAGTTCAAAGCAAAGGCCTGTCTTAACAAGGGCTGCAGACAGGGATGAGGCCATGTTTATTCAGATGTTCCTCCTTATGTCTCTGACCTCCTGCCCAGTAAACTGGTGTGGGCCTCCAAAGCTAAGATGATTTTTGAGGATCGAGGACACTCTACCCTCAAACATGGGCTGCCTTGGTCTTGGCTAGGTCAAGGTGATGTCATATGAAAGTCTGACATAGGTCTACCATTGGTATCTATGTATCAGTTAGAAAATGACTCCTCAAAGAGCATCTTTGATTGTCCTTTGAGTCAAGAAGCTTAAGAATCAGTGATGAGACCAACCTTTGAGAAGCTGTGTTTCTCTCAGGCAATAAACCCTGTTTATGCATGCTGGGACAAAACACTCCTTAGGGCAGGTTCGTGTGCTTGGTCTATAGGTGAGCAGTGGCCAGAAGCTGTGAGGTACCTGTGAGACATGGTGATCACTGGGAACTCTTGTAATAAGCCCTAGGAAGGCATGTTCCATCTCTAAGACAAGGCAGTAGGGATACAACTGAACTTAAATGATGTGTTCAGTCTCAGAGAGGTCCTTCTCCTTCTGTGGGACACTTCCAAAAGATGGTTCCTCTTGACCATAAGATAGGTGCCAAAGTTGAAGTACCCCAGGTACCCTTGATCCATTGACTAGAAGACCCTACAGATAAGCATATACTTAAACAACTATTAGATAGTTTGAGTTTAGTGGCCTAAAAATCCCATCTGCAGCATCTTTACAGAGCTTATTCTGTAGTAGACCAGATCTGCCTTTGGCACATGGTATATTTGGGAACATGAGGATGAGTGCTGCAGGAGTTCAAGTTACGTATTTTATACAGATTGGCATATTAAGTGAGAGTAGCTCTGGCTGTGGCTGAGGATAGCACCTTGCATTGGGATCACAGTACCTAAGCCAGTCTTGGCCAATATTAGCATGCAGGGCCTAACACAGGCAATTTATCTAGACTTGTAGTGGTATTTTGTTTCTTAAATGTGTGGAGATTACTGTAAATCTTGGCTTAAATGCACCTGTCTGTGGCCAGAACTGGTCTCTACTTTATTATCTGGATCCAAAACCAGAAAATGATGCACACATACATATGGCAAAGCTCTTTGTAATAAGAATTTACAGCTCAACCTTCTTCTTGCTCTCTTTTCCTCCTATTTTTTTTTTTTTTAGTGGATGCTATTTATTATTCAAATGTGGGGAGAGTCGAGCCAAATGGTGCATTGCTCTCATTAATTATTCTCTGGGATTAAGGAATCGGTTAAAAACATATCTCCCTTAATCCTGTTTTATTAATTCTATATTCTTGGCAAAAAAGAAAAACAACAACCCCCTAACTCTCTTTACAAAGGGATCACGCAAGCTTTCTGCTTGGACCCTGAGAACAGGAGGTCTCTGGTGTTCATGGATATTCGTCTTTTTAATTTGATAAAATAAATTAGCACAGGATTAGAGCTTTCCTGCTCAGCATAGCTCAACTGTGGTTACCACCTTAAGGGAGGCATTAAGCATCATTTTGGTTGCACAAATGATGATGAAGAATGAAGTTGAAATGCGAGATCGCTGGCCCCTTTGCTCCTGTGAAAGAGAACTTTGCTCTCAGTAGCTGCACAGCTTGTGGCCTCTCCTCCCTACCTGTCTACTGTTGAAGGGGCTGCCTTTTGCTGGCAACAAATTTTGTGGTGGATGAGGTGGACGGTCCCTGCTCAGATGCATGCATGAGCCCATCAGCTTGGTTTGTGTAGCAGCCAGAGGTGAAAACTGTAATTAGCCTCTTCCT
Source organism: Coracopsis vasa (assembly GCA_026283785.1). Lineage (NCBI taxonomy): Eukaryota > Metazoa > Chordata > Aves > Psittaciformes > Psittacidae > Coracopsis > Coracopsis vasa. The sequence continues at coordinate 6,602 of JANHGB010043297.1, read as the reverse complement.
TTTGGGATATTAAGAAGATGTAAATGAAATGGCTTTCTCTAAGGCAGAAAAGACTTGATTGCTGAGAGTTTGTTCTAGGAAACAGCAGAGGGAGAATGGCAAAATGGAAGTGGTGCTTTTGCAGGTTTCATCTTTTCGTGGCAAAGGTGCTCTAGCTGGTGCTGTCATCAGGACCTTCATGATTCTTTTGGCATGACAGACATGGGGAGACCAGGCTGTGAGAGAGCAACCTGTGGCCACAATGCAGACTTAGTGTCCTCCAGACTGCTTGTTTTAAGTGACTATCAGATAGGAGAGAAACGGCCATGGTTGTGTCTGGCTATATGATCTGTTCCATGGACAGAGGAAAACCTGCAGTGGATTTCCAGGAGCAAGATGGAACTAGTCCCAAAAGGGATGAGGTTTGCAAGGCTCAAGGAGCTGGATCATGAGTGCTGGGCTCAGCCTCAAGGCTCACACTGAGTAGTGTGATGCAAAGGCATCTGGTCCTTCAGCTAGATGAAATTTCTTGGATGGCTTTTGGAAGTCCATGCTATGGAGGCATTTAAACTGGAGTTGGTGGGATACTTCTTAGAGCTTTGCAGTGCATAATATGTGACTGGTGAAATGGGTTCCGTCATAGCAGCCTTCCAGTATCTGAAGGGGGCCTACAAGAATTCTGGAGAGGAACTCTTCACTAGGAACTGTAGTGATAGGACAAGAGGTAACAGGTTCAAATTTCAACAGGGGAAGTTTAGATTAGATATAAGAAAGAAGTTCTTTGCTGTGAGGGTGGTGAGGCACTGGAATGGGTTGCCCAAGGAAGTTATGAATGCTCCATCCCTAACAGTGTTCTGGTCCAGGTTGGATGGAGTCTTGGGTGACACGGTTTAGTGTGAGGTGTCCCTGCCCATGGATGGGCAACTAGATGATCTTAAGATCCTTTCCAACCCTAACTATTCCATGATTCTATGATAAAAGAGACCATGATGGCTGCATGGCTGATATATTCTTGTCCTGTGCTTGTCTTGAAGATGACTGGCTCACCCATCACTGAATTGGGCACTGGGAATGCATTACTGTTACCTTTAATATTTCATTGAGTAAGGTTTTTAAAGCAGAATTGTGCATGAAATATCGCTAACTGTTTTCTCCCTGGAGAAAATGTTTTGTTTGCCAATAATGACAGTGGCTTAAAAATGAGTCTGCAGTGCTGCCAACTGGGTAGGACTGACATGGAGGGAGGTTTGTCCTATGGCACAGAGGCAGGTATTCAGTCCAGCTTCACTAGGAGTGGCTGCATGGATTAGCAGGTTTTGGCAGATAAATGCCTTTATGTCCAGTTGGCCTTAGTATCACTTGTGAAAGCTGCTTCTTTTTTTGAGAGTGTCCTTTTTGACTCACAAAATCTCTTCTGGTCTCCCCTGACCTCACCTGAATACCCTCGCTGCAGAATTGTGGGTCACACTAAAAGTTTCTGGTTTGGTTTTGAGGCTCTTACTGTGGAAGTTCCTACAATTTCACTCATGTGAGCCATGCAGAAATTTTTGCAAAAGATCTTCCGTTCAGTTCTTATTCATACAAGAAAGCTGTGACCAGAGGCTGTGCAGATCCTACAGTAATACAAATACCAGCAAAATATCTTTACGGCTCGATTTGTCAAAGATTCCAAATCAAGGCACTTCTATTTCCTCTGTCTTTTCTGTACCAATCAGGGATTTCTTTTCTCCTACAACTCATATGTTGTGGGTTTTTTTGTGGGAACAGTTTGATGTCCTACATATGTTAAGGTACAAACAAGATTTGGGCAGGATTTTATTGCTTGGTAACTCTCTGCCCTATGGAAAGTCACTTGGATCCAGAAAAGTGCCAAGCTGGCATCAAGCAAATTGTGTCTTATATCCACCTGAGAGGCCCAAAACCGGACAAACAGTAGAGTGGGATGCGTGGAGCTGGTTGGAGGCGAGTGGTGCTCTGGTCCTAGAAAATGTAGAGGAATCCCTCTAGCGATTCAGCCAACAAAAAACTGAATTAGGCTCTAATCCACTCCTGAAATACTGTGTTGGCTGGGGTGTAGCTCACAAAAAGGAGCTTTTTCAGCAGTGTTTTGGCAGAAAATCTTATTTATGCTGATGTCTGGCTAAGCTTGTCCTGGTTGGATTGGAGGAGCCTTCCCTGTTTTGTGGATGTGCTGTAGCAGGGCTACAGCCACCTTGTTTCTCTTTGAGGACATAAGCTAAAGAAGGGTGTGGGCTGTGAGCACTACTAGAGTTAGCCTTGGTGGTCACTGGCTTTAAAAAAGCTGAGAAAAGCCAGAAAGACATTGATAAAGATTTCAGCCGCCTTCTGGTGTCCTGGTGGTGTCTTGATCTTGTTCTCAATCTTTTGTGTGAGAGAAGAGCTATTTTAAGTTGATTTACATTGCGAAGCATTGCTGATGTGCAGGTGAAGGAAACCTTGCACAGCCATGCACAAGGCACACCAGAAAACCAGAGGCGTGTGTTCTCGGATTTGAGGTAGGAATTATATACACTTAGAGTCATGAACTCTGGATAATAATTGAAAGGTCAGATTGATGAGAGCAGCCTCCGAGATACGATTTCTATGACAGCTTGATGGATGCCCCACTATCAAGGTGTGCTTTTAATCATAATCTCATTACTTCTTATGGTTCGACTCACCTAAACTCATGGGAGGAATCGGGGGCCACCTCTAAAATGTGAATCGGCTTTTATTTGGAGGAAGAAGAGTTGAATGTTTGGGAGAACAAAAAGGAGAGAAATGAGCCAAAAAAGAGATAGAAGACCCAGCTGACTGAGGATGAGTCAAGAGCGGGAGTGAAAGCAATACCCTCATTGCTTCAGAGCAATGCTGTAAGTACCTTTATGCTAGCTGAGACCACTACAGATGCTCCAAAGCAAAGAAGGGAGACATGAACCTCTCTTAGCATCTGCATGTCTCGTGCCCATGAATCTCACTGCATTGCTACCCCTGAGAGTCTGGGCATGGGACCTGTGAAGAGATGACCATCACATCTCTCCCAGGTATGACAGGAGCTTTGTTTTGGGGAGTGATCCAATGTTGGCTGTTCATGTGCTCTGATCTATTCATCCTAAACCCATGCTGAAGCTTCCTGGTGATGGCCAACTGTAAAATGCTTATGCGCTGCTGGAGAGCACCAGCTTGCTACCAGAGGGTCCCTGAGCCTTGGAAAAGGCAAAATCTTTTTCTTCAGGTCATGGTGCATAGCAGCTGAGAAGATAAAGCTGAGATTTTTCCCAACCAGGCCCCCATAGCAGTCACTGAGGGGATGCTGACTCTTCTCTTGCAATAAATACTAAGAAGCTCTGGAGATCCACCTCATCTGCTGGCCCATACATTGCTGTGGCCATGCAGAAACTTCACCACAGGCCACATCAATGATGGTGGACACAGCCCTTCCCCCTTGTCATCACCATCACCAGAACCCAGGGGAACTGGCTCACAGTGGCTCTCAAAAAGCATCCTCACAGGCTTCTCTGCGAGAGCTTGGTGCCAAGGCTGAAGGGTAATGGGATGGCACCATGCATCCTCTCAGCAGTTCATCCTCGCCTCTGTGGAACCTCCTGGAAGAGTTAGTATGGAAATTTCAGCCTATTTTTAAGGGTTATTTTCACTCAAGTGAAATCTATCAAAGAAGGAGGGTTATTTTTACAGCGCGCAGCAACTGCTGGTTGCCATGGCAGCGGGCCGGGTGAAATGCAATAAAGCATCCCTCTGTTATCGTAAACACAAAGGGAACCACGGGCACTGAAAAGAAATGCGATTGTCATGGGGGGAGGAAGGCAACACCGTGGCACACTCCCCAAGACCTGGCACTCAGGGAGCTCCGTCCAGGGAGATTTTATAGAGTCGTCTTGTACCCACACCCATGCAGGGTCCAATGGGCCAAGAGGAGTGAGCCCCTCTGAGTTCTCCACTGTGAGTGGTGAGGGCACTGGTATGTCAGCCTGAGGTGAACTTTTCCCCTCTTCATTTAAAAAACTTGGACGAAGTTTAGGAAGTGCATCACCCTAAAGAGGAGGTGTGGGGAAACTTCTGTTGACTTTTTATATCTGACTTCCAAGACAAGGACCAGTCAGCTGTGAAGGCCTCTTCTTTTAAATATTTGCAGACTGTGGAAGAGATTTCGGAGGTGATGAGAGGGTTCATCCCCTCTGTCTCTTCCAACTGTGTTCTGGTCTGTGTAAGTTTAGGTGCCCTGTTTAACCGCAGCAGCTGAACACGTGTATAACTGAAGTACACCCGATACTGATGGGCTCGGGAGATCCTTGGTGAGCATGGGTGCAAGCTGCTCCTGGAGAGGTGGAGGACCCCAGTTGTATTCTACCTCATGAGCTGTGGCCATCTGTGTGCATGAGCCCTTGAGTGTCCTAGCAGCATCAGGGAACACAGCTAGAAACCACACTAATCCCTTGAGGTACATGTTTTGTCCCTGAAGCCTGTACTGCTGTGTCTTTAGCACTGCTGTTGTGGCTATATGGAAGCTACATGGCTTCCCCTTGTTGCTCTTCCATGCCAAGATGCAGATTGTCCTAAGGTGGTACATCTTGGCTGTATGAGGGCTGGCACAATGAACACAACTGTCACCATGTGCTGAAGATCTCCCTAAATACTATGTGGGGGCTTTCATTTTGAACTCCCACTGAGACAACTGCTGGTAATGCAGAGGGAGAGCAAATGGGCACAGGACTGGCCTTCCTCGCCACATATAAACCTATTCAAGAACCTGAGGGTATTTCTGGGGGTGTTCCAAGCACCCAGAATGCTTTTGTTTAAAAGCATTTTGAACTGGGTACCAAACTCCAGACAATCCAAAATGCTTTGCCATTTGGCTTGCCCTAGAGATGACACTGAGGTCTTGGGTTTGTCACTTAGCTCTGTCATTGGAAAAAGCCAGTGTTTTTTAATTTCAAAACGTGGGGCAAAACCCTGGCAGGCACGAGCTTGGTTGGTTAGAGCAAGTGCCACTGCAGACCAGGCTTCCTTCTTTCCACATGGAAACTGACCCTTGCAGAACAAGCTGACCCTTGCAGAACAAGCTCTCTGAACACACCATCTCCTAATGCAGTCTAAGGTCAGTCCCACCCCGGTAAGTATAAATCCTCCAGGACACACAAGGAGTTGAGTGTCCCATCACCACTGAATGCCAGGGGCCAGGTGGGTGTGACAAATGTGAATTTCTTGCACTAACCAAAAGTCCCTCTCTCATGCTTTATGTTAACCCAAGATCATGCTGTAGGGTTTGTAGGCCAGTGTTTTTGGAGATGTGGGGCTTGCTTTTTTAGCAACTCATAAACAGGAGAAAGGAACAAAGGCAAGACTTGCCATGCAATAGCATGTGTATAAATAGATCCCTGGGAGGGTGAGACCAGCAGGAGGGAAGAGATCAAGATGATTTCTCTTTCCAGAGGAACAGCCTCAATGCTGCTTGCTTTTGTGGCTGAACCCTGTACTATAAAGTCATTGTTCTTTGTGCCCAGGGCTCACTTATCTAGGCAAAGATTGTGTAAAAAACCTCTTTGCTACTTGCCAGGGGAAGGGGGTTTGCTCCATTTTAAAAGGTTAATGTTTTTTTTTATTGAATAGTAAGGAAAAAAAATTATGATAATGCTCAGGTGGAGACGTATCTCATCTAAAAGGGTTTCTAATGATTGGGTTTTATATTGAATTATTAGAAAGTCAATAACCAGGGCATGTGGCTATCTGGGAGTCCCTCTGAGGAACAGCTCAAACTAGCTCTCCTGGGTCTCCAGCACTCTGATGGTATTCAGCCAAGCTCTTGCTTGGGGACCATTTTCGCCAAGGTCTTCTCTAAAGCAAAGCCAAGGGGCGCTTTCCCAGAGGCCATAGGTCCTGCTGACAGCACACTGCAGTATACTGGCAGCGTGCTAGATGATCTCTTTGAGATTAAACTTAATTCACAACTCTTTAACCTAAGGTTCCCGTTCATAAGTGTTTCATTATTAAGGGGCGAGTACGTGGCAGCTTCATTCTTTAATAGCGTATATAGCATGTTACACTTTGCAATGCATTAGCAATAAATGCTTAATGGAAGAGGCTATATCAAGCTGTTAGATAGAAAGCCTATTATAAAACGTGGGTTCCTGCTAAAACAACGTGTGCGTCTGTTTAACACCTGATGTTAACTCAGAAAGTGTGTTAGAAAGCACTGCTCTTTGGCATAGAGAAAATAAGGAGCACTTTAAGTATTAAAGTGTCACCAAAATTTCCTCACTTGTTTAAAGCAATCTTGAGAAAATGTTGTCTAAAAGGCAGCTGGCTGAGATGGGAAGTCTGGAGGGAACTGTTGGAAGTGAGGACTGGGGGTATCCGCGGGTGGAAGGTGGTGTGCCACAAGGCTGGATCAGGCCTGCCCAGCGGAGCATGGAGGTAAGCCGCATTTTAAAGCCAGGCTTAGACTTACTGAAATGTTGTTTGGAAAGGACATCTGAAGGTCTCCAGCACAAACTCTCCTTGGAAGTGGGTCTGTCCTCAGTGCTACATCAGGTTGGCCATGGCTTGATCCAGCTGAACTTTGCAGCCGTCTGAGGGTCCAGAGTCAGCAGCCACTCAAGGCAGCC